>NDXB01016799.1:80695-180950 GCA_002631895.1 Agapornis roseicollis
AGGAAAGAAAAAAAAAAAAAAAAGAAGCAAATCTCTGCTTTTCATAAAAATTATCAAGAAAAACAGACAAAAACTAGTGTTTTGATTTGTTGCTTACCCAGAAAAGTCTGTGTATGAATGTCTAAGTTCTAAGTATATCAAGCATGAAGAGAAAGAGAGAATGCTTTCCTGTGAAACCTGGTGAAAATCAAGGCCAGGTTGGAGGAAGCCTTGCGTGACATGGTTTAGTGTGAGATGACCCTGCCCATGGCAGGGGGGTTGGAACTGGATGATCTTAAGGTCCTTTCCAACCGTAACTATCCTATGATTCTGTGGTTCTTACATCGCATCTCTCTCTGAAATGGCATAGAGAAGCCAGAGCACATGGTGATCACTTCCATCTTTTTTACTGTCATCTAAAAAATCTAACCAGAAAGAGGACTTTGGCTAGGAACAGGGGTATACTCCTCATCTTCCTATAAAACGTCTGCTGAACAAGGAAACAGTGTCTTTCCCCTGGTATAAAGGAGGGGAGTGCATTTTACAGGCTACAAATGTAGACCAAATACTGTTCTGGTTTTTAGTGGTTCACCACTGTCTAATCAGTAAAATAGACACAATTATTTAACAGTAAGAGTAACCAGGATAACAACAATCAGCACAGGGATTTGGTGGGCTCACTGTCTACTGGTGTCTTCTGGTTAAGACAGGAGCAGATCTAGAAGCTCTACTTTGATGGAGACATGACCTACTGGATTACAAATAGGGGTAATCAGAAGAAATTCTGTGGTCAGTGTTATGAAGATTTAAGTATCCACTTTGGTTTTAAAATCTCACTTGACATCCAGTGTGTTAGCTTGCAACTTGAACTCGTGCCTTTGATTCACATGATGGCTCTAATCTGAAGCATGCCAAGTATCTCACCCAAAACTGACACAGTTAAAGGAAATTGGCTTGAACTGAATTTGCCCCCTGTCAAATTCAAACTGGAGTACATGGACAATACAGAGAATGTGGGTATTATTTTGAAGCTCATAGCTCAAGAAACCCAGCAGGTAGGAAAATGTTTGCAAAAAAATCACAGTGCCTGCACTTTGTGATCAGCCCTGCTAAATAAGCACATCAGCTCTACATAGACTGGATTGCTAATTCCTATTCCTTACCACTGGTATTAAACCTTTCTATCACTTGACTGAGGAGAAGACTTATTGTCCTGCAGACTAGCTGGCCAGTCACACTTCCCGAGTACCAACTGAGAAATGGTGTAGTTTAAGATCTAGCCACTATTTGGTGTTTATTCCTAGAAGATTTTGATATAATTACATGCAGTGAATAGACATGAAAAACAATCACAGCCTGAGCATGGACAATTTCTGTACAGACAAAATGATTGGATTTACAAAGTATATTATTACTGACACATAATTTAGGCTGTCAGAGTGGCACTGTGAGGGACTAATCAAGCAAAAGCAGAACAAATGCTTGCTCTCAAGAAAAACACCAGGGAAAACATGGACAGATTTTCCCAATCAGCACAAAGCTCGTGCCTCCCAGTGTGAAGTGTTTCTGAGGTGCTGCATTTTATCTGCTTTAAAACAGACTCTGTTCCACTAAGGTAGCTCTCAATTTCAAGGGAGCAGATCACTGGCATTCACTAATTGCCCAGACTTGCTTCCTTGGCCAAGCTTAAGATTTTGAATTTTGAGCATCCAACCACATTTTTTATGTTTTCTCCTGCTTTTCAAGGTCCCAGAAATCCATATCCCAGCTATGATAAATCCCCTATGTCAAGAAAGAATAATTAATAAATGATGATGATGGTAATAATAGTAATAATAATAATAGAACATACAACAGACAGGATGAGGAGAATGAGGGGAAAGAGAGATAGATTTGTATTCCCACACAACTTTTGGATCAACCCATTGTCACTTGCTTGTACGAAGTAAAACCCAAAAAAGTATTTTACAGGGCAATAAATTCATTCAGTGTAGGGCTGGGGCAAAGGGAGAAAGAATGTTCTCTGTATTTGCCAGTATAAGTGTCCTTTTTAAGACATTCTTTTAGTGTCTTTCTTGCCATCCACACAGCCCTGAACAACCCAGCCTCCGTCTCTCAGTGATAATGGAGAACGCAGCCAGCACAGACCACATCTGCTAGACATCTTGCTGAGCACTGGGCAAAAACCCTGTAGCCCCTTCACAGGAGCAGTCTCATATGCACAGAAGAGGGTACAAGAACTTGGGTAAAAAATTACTCAAGAAGCAAAAGTTAGTATTTTTCATGCACTTTTGAACCTTGGCAAAATGTTCATTTTCATCACATATTCTGGCAGGACAAACACATCTCAACTGCTTCGATCAGGACATAATGCAGAAAACTACTCCTACTGCACGTCAAGTAGGGAGACTTCTGGTTGCTGAGGCTGTTCTATGCCAAGCACTGGGTATTGCAGCAAGAAAGGACCTCTCTTGCCAGAAGTCATTATTTTGAGGATGCCCTGAAAACATCTGTTCTAAAATTCATTGAAGCAACAAGATTTCAAACCGGCTAGCTGCAGAGGGAGTTCATCTAGTCACTGGGCTTCTGTCCACAAATGCATTTCTGATCGTTGCCATGCTTGTCCTCATCATTTCTGGCTGGACCTGAATAGCGGTTTAGTGTTCACAGTACATACCCAGAAAACAAGAATTTGCAATTACTCATTTCAGTGTCTAGAATTACCTTTGCTTTTGCTATCAGCAGTTGGGATGTGGAACATACAAGGCCTCAAAGAAAACAGCATGTTTCTGCTTTATGCTTCTGAGGTTCAGACAGGAAGAAAGCCCAGGAGACAGAACACAAAGCTCACATATCAAAATCCACTACTTTGCCACATCAGTCATCTAGGTTACACTCAGTGGCAGTTCCCAGCATGGGCTTTGGCCACAAAGAGGTGCAGCAGTGGTGATAATTCTAAGTGAGAAGTGGGACTAAGCACCAGCAGGGATGGATCCATCCTCTCCTATAGACAGACCACTTGAATAGCAGAAAATAGGCTGTGTGGGGTGGTTCAAGTTAGGGCAGTGACAAAGGTTTAGTGTTTGCAGGGCAAAGCTTTCATAACAGAGGTATGAAATACATTTTAAAGCAGACAGCTAGGAGGTTAGAGAAGATGGACAGCTTAACACTGGCTTTCAACACTGGCTTTCTTTCTCAGCTCAGCTGCAGAATATTTTCCAAAGCCCATCCCTTTCAAATGATTCCTGTAGGCCTACATGTTTCCTTCAACAAGGCAAAGCTGGTCACCTCTATTGTTTCATTCACAGAGTAGCTCAAAGTAATGTTATTGTCTAGACAGTTACTGGATCACATTCCTCCTCCTTGTTTTGTGCTATAGATGCTCCTAGCAGCCTCTTTGGACAGCTTGATTCATTGCTTAGACCCCATCAGCATTGCAGAGGTCGCTCTAATAATATTATCTTCCTCAGTCAGAAAGGCAGTCCAGTGAAACCAGCCAGCTCTCATAGTCATCAATGGTCTTGGAAAGGCACTGAAGCCACTCAACCATTCATCGGCCACATCGGATCTCAAAAACCTGGCCATGCTTTCCCAGTGCAGTTTTCTCAGTGCAGTACATTTGTACCCACACCCAAATGTTTCCCCATGATTCTGGCTCAGAGTCCTTTCTAAAGAGAAGACACTTCATTTTAAAGCTAGGGAAAACAGAACAAGTGAACATACGTACATCCTATTTTGCCACTGCTCCTGGTGTCCTGGTGACTTTTGATCCTTTAGGCTTTTCATTTTGACACAGCATGCTGCCAAAGCCTGAAAATGTGGCAAATGTCCCAAGCAGTTGGGCAGGTCCCTGGAGGTCAATAATAGGTGGGTATACATTATTTGCATCCAGGCAATATGCCTTTGTTTTCTACAGTAAGAGC
The DNA here is from genome assembly GCA_002631895.1 of Agapornis roseicollis. Lineage (NCBI taxonomy): Eukaryota > Metazoa > Chordata > Aves > Psittaciformes > Psittacidae > Agapornis > Agapornis roseicollis. The sequence continues at coordinate 84,598 of NDXB01016799.1, forward strand.
CCAGCCTGAAGGGGCAGTGGCTGTTTTCAGAGCAGCCCAGTTTTTATTCATCTTGAGGTGGTTTTCAGAGAAACAGGAGCTGAGCTGTCTGAGAAGAATAGTCAGAGGCTAGCACACAATTACACTGTATTACTCCCAGTCAGATAAATCACTTTTGGGGAAAGAGGTTCATAACAATTCCAGACATGCTTAATAGCTCCACTGTGAGTCTCTGGACAAAGCCTGGGCCTGGAAACAAAATGAAATCATTACATAAAATTATTTGTACTACCACAGTGCTTGAGAGCCCCATCTGAAATGAGACCTTACTTTCTATCAGGTGCTGTGCAGGGCCAGCCAGAGGCGCTCCCTGCCTGAAGTATTTGCCATCTCAACAGAGAGGAGGACGGCAGGGAGCGCTTGCTCCCTCTCTTCCTGCTGGCATGAGGCTGGAGGAGGTCTGGGGCCAGCCAAGGCCAGTGTGCATGACAGCAGAGAGCAGAGGGTTTTCAACACTGCATAAACCAGCTGGTTTGTTCAGCCTTATTTTTAGTGTTGTTATTACTAAACGTATTACCCGAGCTTCCTCAAGCAGTGTAGTTCCTGAAGCTACGCTCCAAGAGGCATATTAGACCACCCACCAAACTTACTGAATTAAGTGAAGTATGTGTATTGTCTTTGCTTATGGTTTTTAAGGCTCAAGAATGCTACTGTAATTGTTTTCATAACACAGATCAATAAGTACAGTTTAAAAAACGCACTGCTTGCCACAGGGGGGAGGCATTAAGAGTAGCTGGGTAATGGCTTTTTCAACAGTTCTTTCTGCTCACCACACAAAGGGAACTCACTTTAAACTCTCACTTTCATAAGAAAAGAGGTGGCAAGAGCTTTCACTTGGAATTAAGGACTCAAGTTAACTGGACAGAGTTTGGGGCTTTGAGAGTTTTAAATCTTAAAGCATTTTAAATTAACCCACATTTAAAATTGCTTCCCCCCACAGTCAGTGTTGGCAGATTTCATGTGTCACTTGGGTGCAATCTTCTACACAAGCCTCAAAGCTCATGCAGGTAAAGTCTGTGTCCACTTCATTGGTGGACAACATGAAACGCAGAAGATACCAAAGGCTAATCAAATAAATGAAAAAACCACTCAATTCTTGCTGTGTTGAAGAAATCTTTGAAGAAATATGCCTTGCTATTTGTGCAGCAAACTAGCATATTTTTGAAGACATAAATAAAAATATCAAGGTGAAACAGTGAGGAGTTATTAGCTTAGTTATTAAGAGCTCTTAATACTTAACGACCAAAAGCATACACAGAGCAATTTGTAATCAGCACTTTTTAAGCTCTGAATAATCCATTCCTTAAGCAAGCTTTCCTGCTGCTTTGAAAACATCTTTCATGTCTTCAAACCTTCACTGAGGAAAGCCAATTTCATTAAAAGCTACTTCTTAGCTATGCTTTTCTCTCTCCCCCTCATTCCATCATATTTCCTGTTCTCAACGGAGCTAATTAATTTGCAATTGGAGCTACAGAGCCTCCTGCCAGAGCAGGGCTCAGCCCTGGCAGAACATCTCACAGGGATGGGATGCAGCTGGGTCAAGGGCCAGCACAACCCAGGTGTCATCTGACCACTGGCAGAGCTGTTAGCAGGAGCCTGAGACATTTGTTCTCCCTTTCCTGGTTTACTTCTTCTCCTCTGACTAGGGATCTCCTCTCCCATCCATACTGTACTCCCCCATTGCCCTATATACCTCTTATATACCAACTCCCATCTTCTCCCAATCTCGTTCACCTCTTCCAGTCACTACAGTATTTGAATATCTTCTCTCCCTTCACTAATCAGTTCTTTTCCTTTACCCTTCTTTTCCCCTTTCTCTTGCTGGCTTTCTCACTTTTCAACATAATCTAACTTGAAAAGTATTTTTGCTGCTAACTAGCATTTGTGAGATATGCTGTGCTTATTCAAGCATTGCACGCACATTGCCCAGTTCAGGTTAATATACTGTCTTAATCATGTTGCTGACCGGCTGCAATACATCATCTTAAACCAAACTAGCATTAAGCAGTGCACCTAAAGGTATCTCACAGGGAGTAAGCAAACCTAATTTCTTGCAATGACCATGCAAGTGAGACACCTTCTGGCAAGGGTAACATGAAACAGAGAGAGACAGCTTGCAAATCCACCCTTTTTTGAAGTAATTCGTTAAAAAATTCCCAAGACAGAGATACGTGGGATCAGAAAATACATGTTCAGACATAAGTCCTGAAAATCTTTGCCATTTTTACAGACTTACCTTATGTCTGAGAATCATAGGATGGAAACTTCAGCTTCTATCCCCAGCTGTCCATTTAAGTGACACTTTCTCTGGACTGAAAGGCTTTATGGATCATCTCATAGCAGTTCCTTAAATTTTCCTCAAATTCAGAAGGCGAAGAGTATGTAACCGTCTGTGACACCCACCTGAAAGCTTTCAGGATGTCTACATCAATATCTGGCAAAACAAGATGCTCTGTGACAGCTCCTGTAGGCTTTGCATTCACTTGTTCTTGGTATTGATACCACTAATCTCAAATAAAGGCTGCATGGAGACCTGTGTGCAGCCTTCCAGTGTCTGAAGGGGGCCTATGAGGATGCAGGGGAAGGACTCTTCATTAGGGACTGTAGTGACAGGACAAGGGGTAATGGGTTCAAACTTCAACAGGGGAAGTTTAGATTGGATATAAGGAAGAAGTTCTTTATTGTGAGGGTGGTGAGGCACTGGAATGGGTTGTCCAGGGAAGTTGTGAATGCTCCATCCCTGATGGTATTCAAGGCCAGGTTGGATGAAGCCTTGGGTTTAGTGTGAGGTGTCTCTGCCATGGCAGGGGGCTTGGAACTGGATGATCTTAAGGTCCTTTCCAACCCTGACTATTCTATGATTCTACGACTCTATAAATAATATTAGACTGAGAGCATATGGTGGATCTAAGAACCTAATACAGACTGCCAATTCAATTACAGCCGATAGGAGAAGGGGTGGCTTTGTAAAAAGACAGTGAGAGAAGGAATCAGTAAAAGGATGAAATATTAACTGTATCTAACATGGGGTTGGCTAAGGATCAGTCTCCTACCAAAAAGCCTAACTAGAGTTATACACGGGAGCACCTTTTTTGTCCTGGCACAACAATGCAACACCAAAAAGTTTATGCTGGTTTTTCAAATCTATATAGTAGTATAATACAGTTTTTCACAAATCTGGAATGATTTTCATAAACTAACTTAAATTTTGAAGGGAAGATCTTAAAAAAACCCCACCAAACAGTTCCAACCCAAATATTTTGTTAAGATGCTGATGCAACTGTTCATGTTAAAAGCGGCATCAATGTAAACTAAAAGGACTCATTCTTACAGTTTTGTTGCCAACACTAAGATCAAATAGGATCATGCTGGCAGAAAAGAGAAAAAGAAATTGATATCAAAAGTCCAATCCTAAGCAGCCAAAATGCAAGAGACATTATTCAAATAGAAGCTAACACATGCATAGTGTCATCTTTGCAATGATTTTACTTCATTTCACAACATTTTGAGTTATTAGGAAAAGCCGGTTCAGTGGATAGGAAATCGCAAAACAGACATCAGCTTCTGAACCTCTCACAACCTCCTCCCAACCTCCTGGAGACATTAGACAAATACAAGAAGAGTCTATTCAACAGATTAGAAGTAGGAAAAGAACAGATTCTGACACACAACTCTGTTTGCCATTTATGGACATGACTGAAAACATGACCTCCCTTGCACTGTATTTGGATGATTGTGTTGTATGGTCCTTATTTGTATTCTCAGGGTTGGTCTTAGAGACCACTGCATCTGAATGCAGGAATAATATTGTCCCTGTTCAGATTCATTGCAATTTAGTGCAGGCAGAAGAAAAGACAACATTTATCTTTTTCTGCAGCACGGGACAGATTTTCATGAGCATTTTCCACCTTTTTATCCTCCCACAGTAGTTTTAAAGCATTCATAGATTGATGGCATCTTTTTTTCCTTGCTGGTAGTATCTGCTGGAGATTAATGCCTACTTAACATAACACTTTACACAAAACCATCAGCAAATTAAAATACTCTGATAGTCTTTTCTGGCTTTACACTTTTTGAGATCACTAAAAAGAGGGGACAATCATACCTGTGCCATGGTAAGGCAAAAAATCCTGTAGTATTTAATCTGCTTGTGGCTTCTGGGCACCTATCCAATGATGAAGGACGGCTAGGAGGAGACAGTATTGTCTCCCCAGGGACTCAACTGGAACAGGGCTCCCTGGAACTTCATCAGCCTCAACTGCACAAAGCCCTTGTGCCTAAGGTGACTTTCTAAAGGAACGTTACAGTCAAGGGAGTTCTTTGCAGCCTTAAACTTAGGCAAAGGCTTGCGTGTTTTGCAGGAGCAGGGGGGGAGGCATAGAGCACTGCAGAAGGGAGTTCGTATAACCCCTACTTTATAAAAGAAAATGTGGCGGCTAAAACCTTGTCTCCTTTCTTCACCTCTCCTCACTGCACAGGTCAGAATAATAAATGTGGGGTGGAACAGCCCATCGTGGCTCTAATATTGTCTGAAGGAAGAACATGTGAATTTTTAGTCTTCAGAGATTTGATAGTTCAGCCAAAGAGTGGGTTTTTTCCCTTTACTTTTCAAAAAATGAGCTATTTTCCACAGGAAGAAAAGAAAATGAACAGGATTTTTGTAAGAAAAACAATTTTTCATAAATTTCTTCTGGCTGAAACAGTAAGTTCTTGGTACTCTGGTTTCTGCAAGAAGCCATAATATTGTCTGGAAAACCAACCAATTTGTTAAGGTAACACCATGGGAACAGCTCCAGAGTAAATCTCTCCTCTTGGTATATGGCTCTTTGGAAGTTGTGCAGAATATATCTCCTTGTCTCACAGACAAGGGTGAGTTGGATCGTTTCATTCCTCCTGTTCTTGCCTTCTAGAAGCTGAAGGAGATGGAAATTCCTAAGGAGGGGTGGGTAACCTGAGCCACTCGTGTTTTGCCTTCCTTTGTGTTGCTAAAGACTGCTCTTCTGGTTGGTCTGCAGACCCGCAGGCAACACAAGAGGGCTCTGTGGCTGCACACAGACAGTCCCACCACATCCCACTCCAGTCAGCAATGGATTTTCCTCACTCGGTCCTTCTGAACTGATCGCTGCTGCTGGTGGCAGCCCCAGTCCATGGGCCCAGCATGAGAGTGAAATCTCCCTTCCCCTGTCTCTGTCTGCTCCCACCTCTGCACCCCTAGCTGGGATCCAGGATGCCTCTCCCCAACATTAGGTGGGGAAATGCCTCCGCATGTTGCAGCAGAGCAGGGAGCTGACCTGCCCTGTGCAGTGATGCGCTCCATGGACATGCTGGGTTGGAAGTGCTTGCCCTCTCTTTACAGTCATACTTACCACTTTCTGAAGAACCTTAGAGCAGACAAAGCTCTTGGTTTCACTTTAGCTCTTTCTCTTCTGCAATCATTAACACTTTGGCTGCAGGCAAAGCTGGACACGTGGCTGGAGTCTGCAGTGCATTGCTAGGAACAGTTCCCTCTCAGGCCTGATCCCCATCTCCAGGTCTCATCCTGGGGTTTTTTCCCAGGTGCTGCAGCCACGCTCTTGCTGCAGGGGCTATAACATGAGCTAGGAGGTGGTCCTTCATCTTCACCCTTTTGCCACTATGGCCAGCTGCTTGTTCTCAGGAGACCTTTCAGGGGATTTTCCCTGCCTGTCTCACCAACCTGTGGGATGTGTCCCAGTGACAGTGATCTCCCCTCCCCACTGACAAGCTCTGACATTTGCTGAGGGCCATACTCAGCCCAAGGAACATCAGGCAGCTGCTGCTCCCATCACAGTGTTGGCATTGATGGGTTTCTCCCTGTTCCTGCAAAACTCTCAGACACCCAATAACCCTTTCTCCACAGAAAATTCCCCTGTACCACATAGCAATGGCTCTTCCCTGGCTACCTTGCCTTTGCCAACCACAATGCAATCGGAATTCGTCTATGGCATTTTTTCCAAACTCTCACCTTTGCTCTTTGGATAAAGACTCCAAAGAAAATCCCAACCTACTGGAAAAAAGAAACAATCAGACAATTCAAAAGTCCTGGGAGCATCTCTGTGAACTATGGAGAGTGATGTTATAGTAACTGCCACAGTTTAAGCATTCCTATCCTGCCAGAAGCATTTTAACTGCCCCATGTCAACGACAGGGTAAGATGAGTACATGCAACACCATCTTGACACAGACCATACACACACACATCCATCCATGTACCCAAGAGCCTGCAGTGAAGAGCTTTGACACATTTACTTTCATTTGCTCAAAGGACAAACAGGCTGTAACCTGTTTCTGTGCAGGGCCCTAACCCTTACCCAGTGCTTCCCTGAGTGCATGGCTGAAGCCTGGTTATCAAAACTCCCTCATCTCCATCTGTCCTCATCTGCACACAACACAAAGGAAGCTCTAAACACCACTTCTGCACAGGCTCTCCAAGGACAGCCATTATACAGTAAAAATGTTTGATCACTGCCGCCTTTCTCACCTGGACAAAGGGCAATACAGTACATATAAACATCTCAAGCTGCACGTTCATAACCAGGTTACTAAATGGCATAGTCAGGGTAGGGCAGGGGGTCACAGCAGATCTGTGCCCTGCCAGCCCACTGCCCCATCCTACCCACACACAAGCCATTTCCCTGGCTTGCTTCTATGAATACACTCACAGATTCACAGACTGGTTTAAGTTGGAAAGGACCTTAAAGCTCACCCTGTTCCAAGTCCCTGCCACGGGCAGGGACACCTTCCACTAGAGCAGGTTGTTCCAAGGCTTGTCCAACCTGGCTTTGAGCACTGCCAGGGATGGGGCAGCCACAGCTTCTCTGGGCATCCTGTGCCAGTGCCCCAGCACCCTCACAGGGAAGAATTTCTGCCTAATGTCTAACCTAAATATACCCTATTTCAGTTTAAAAGCACTGCAGGTTTTGCGAGAGGAACATGAGCCTGATGCACTGCCAGGACTTGTGCATTACATCCATAACACCCACTAACAGTGTTCAGCAGGTCATATAGGGTTGGGTCCACGGGGTCTGTTTGCCCCCTGCCAACAGGGTGACAAGCGCAGAGAGAGGCACAGCAAGGGAAGCAAAGATCTGGCCCATTTGCAGACACACATTCCCTGTTGGCCTTGTCTCCAGGTGGCAGACCAGAGGAGCCAGCTGCTCTGATGTAAATTAGACCTGTTTTCTCCCTCTTGCACACAAATACAAGGCACAGATGAAAGAAGTGGTGCTGGAAGCTGCTATTTATGAGAAGCAGTTTAACACAGATGACTTACAGAGCAAATGGAAACTCAGGCTCCAGCTGAGATTCCAGATAAGAGAGTCATGGGGAAAGTCAGTGATTTTTAGACACATATCTCAATGCATGATGATGAGAGAAATACAGAGGCAGCTCAAGGCTCCTGGGAGCAGAAGCAGTGCTGAAGTGTCTTCTCTCATGGCTGCAGGGAGGTAGTGAGGGCAGAGATGGGACTGCATCAGGACAGTGGGAAGGACAAGGTGCAGAGGCGATCTCCAGTGGTAAATCTGCCACCAAAGAGGCAAATGTTTTACCAGTGCCTAAACTCCAGCCTAGGCAAGACCCTCACAATTATTTCTATAATGCAGGAACACAAATGGCAGCAGGGATCCTCAGGCAGGGAGGGGTTTGGAGGGAAAAATCCTGAAGTAAAAGAAGCAGAAGAACATGTTCAGAGTAGAGCAATGCTGTTCCCATTCCAGATTGACAGCACATGAAAAATCCCTGTTGTAACCAGCTCAGAGCCCCCCACAACCTGCCCTCTGCTCAGGCACAGCCTCCTCATCTCCCAACCTCTCCTGCTCACACTGCTCCGTGTCTGTGACTGAGCTCTGCTGGCAAGAGACAATTCCATTTCAATGCAACAGATTCAAACTCTAATTGAGTTTTCCCATTTAAATCAAGGCAGGAACAGCTCTGCCAGCCTGCAGTCATGAGAGCTATTTTTGAAGAGAATTGACAAACTAGCTAGAAAGTCAAATACGACTTTTTAAACCATCTTTTAGAGTGTCTGTGTGTGCACATGCACACACGTGTGTGCATTTCCTTCTGCAAGGAAGCTCCCCATCCATGAGAGGAGTTCAAGTGGCTTTAATTGTCTGGCTGCTGAATGGCTTCTTAGTGGCAGTTGAAAGAGAAAGGAAAAAAACCTTCAGTTTAAGTGTACTCCTGCCTTATGTGACTCACTGCAATGGAAAAAACCATATTGCTGCTTCTGTTCTTTTAGCCCCATCTCATCCCAGACACCATCTATCTTCATGCCGCTCCACAGCTGCTCGTGCAGTGGTGTTCACTCCTTTCTGTTCCCTAATTCAAGTGCACAGTCCAGAGGTTATTTGGAACATAATTTATCCCCTTCTTTGCATAACACAAGGAAAGACTGTTTTATGATGAGGATGTCAGATTAGGACCTGCATCCAGCTTTCATATTCAATACTGATTCAAACTTCTGCCGTAACTCAGTTATTCACCTTCTATTAGGCAAAGTACAATAAAACTTTGGTTTTCATCTCTTTTCACATCTTTTTTCTCTCCAGGCAAAGTCCAAGGCATTTTTTCTTCAGCAGGATTTAGTACAATAAGCACCCATTACACTTACACCAGAAATTGCATTGTAAACTTTTATTTTCTATCCACTTCTTATATTCTCTTCTAAGTACTGTATGCTTTTATAGAGCTAACTCCTTGGCAAATATTTTGATCTCTATTTTAATAGGCCTTTACAGTTAAATCGGTGTTAGGAGTAACAGTCAATATATGCATACTGAGGTAGTTTCAATTTCATTGATTTTTTAGTAAGGAAATAGTCATGAGAGGGGTTTGCTGGTTTTACCATCTTACAAATAGAATGACTGGCATGTTTTGAAGGTTCAAATACTTTAATGAAGGCATTTTTCCTAGGATAAAAATGTTTGCAATGAAAGCCTGCAATTTTGTGGAGAACAATTAACATGTGCCCATCATAATTTTGCCTTATAAAGTTACAGTGAAGTCTTACTCTGAATTTGTTTCAAAGCAGTATTCAGGATTTATCAGTTCCTAGTGGCCTTAATGATACTTGGCATTACAAAACATGCTGTTTTCTTTGACATCTTCGACAAGATCCTTTGCATACTCCGATCAAAGCATCACAGAATGGGTGAGGTGGGCAGGCAACTTTGGAGATGGTCCAGATCCCTACTCAGAGGAGTGTTAGCTGTAGCAGGTTGCTCAGGGCTGCATTCAGTTGCATTTTGAACAGCTCTAACGGTGCAGCTTCCACTGCCTCTCTAGGCAGCCTGTGGCAGTGTTCAACCAGCCTCACAGTAAAAGTGAATTTCCCTATGTTTAAATGGAATTTTCTGTATTTCAGCTTGTGCCCTTTTCTTCTTGTCCTGCCAATGCACGTCACCGAGAAGAGTCTGTCTCCATCTTCTGTACTCCTCCCACCAGGTGTTTGCATACATGGGTAAGATTCTCCTGAGACTTCTCATCTCCAGGATCAACACCACCAAGTCTTTCAGTCTCTCCTCATGTGACAGATGCTCCAATTCCCTAATCAACTCCATAGCTCTTTGCTGGACTCAGTTCAGTATGTCCATTTCTCTTTTGTGCTGGGGAGCCCAGAACTGGACCCAGCAATCCAGACGTGTCTCATTAGTGCCTAGAATTCACTTCCCTTGACCTGCTTTCCAGCGCAGCCCAGAGTGCCGTTGGTCTTACTTGCCTCACAACCACATTGCTGGCTTATGTTAAACTTGGTGTCATCAATGGGCCACCCTGACCTATTCTGCAGAACTCATTTCCAGCCAGAATTCCCTACACTTTGCTAGTGCACTTGTTTATGCAGGGGCAGAACATTGCCTTTTGCTTTACTGAACTTTATGAGGGAGCTCTTGGCTCATTTCATCCAGCCCTTTCTTCAGTCCCTCTGAACAGTAGCACATTCATCTGATGTATCCTTTCCTGCCAGTTTTGTACCATCTGCAAACTTGCTGAGGGTACACTTTGTCCCATTACCTAGGTAGTTAATGAAAATATTAAACATTATAGAACTCAAACTCTACTCCTTGAGCATACTACTAGTGCTGACCTCCAGCTGGATTTTGTACTGCTAGTCTCACCCCTTTGGGTCCAGCCATTCAGCCAGTTTCACACTATGTCATTTCCACTTACTGGCCCCATACTTCATCATCTTGTCTCTGAGGACCTTAACAGAGAACAGTGTTGAAAGTCACTTCCTAAAGAAAAACAGCATCCACTGCCCTCCTCTCATCCACTAAGCCAGTCATCTTATTGTAAAGGCTATCATCATCCCTCTGTGCAATGAGGAAGAAGGCCTTAAGTCCAAGGTCATGGCACTGAAAGGCCAGTTTTATTTTCCCACTGTTTGGAATTATCCTTCCCAGGATGAGTCAGCTCTGGCAGGAGGAAGGTAGATGTGATTTCTTCATTGCTGTTTTACATTACTAGATCTTGTTTACCCTAGATTTCAGATATTTAAATGCATTGCAATATTCTGGGTTTAAAATCGTGCTGTGACCTTTAGAAGAGAAAAGGATCCTGAGGCTAAAATATCAGTTGTGCCATTGCAAAGACAGCTCATTTCCCCACATAGAGATTTTTGTGTTGCTAACAAGAAGCTTGGTTTTTATGATGTTCTTCATGAAAATAGAAGCTCAGCCTTGGCGTCATCTCTCCTTGAGGTAGCCGAGATGTGAAATTCGCCCATGCTTTATGCCAAATGCGGTTGGTAGCTTAGTTGAAAATTGGATTTTCTTTAGAACTGAAAGCAAAGTGGACAAAAGTCAATGGAAATATTCTTTCTGGCATCCCTCAGCCTTGAAGAAGCTCTTTGAAGATGGGTTTTCATGAAGAGAGATCCAATGTTGAACTAGACCCTGGAATTACTTACTTAGTCTAACCTCTTAAATATTTTAGAGTCACATTAAAGGGGAAGACTCTCCCTGCCACTCTTAGTCCTTCAAAGCCAGTTCTCTGCAGAGATGTGAAAGAGCAGGAAACAGATAATATTGATACAGACTTATTCAGAGATCTGGGAAAAAAGTATATATGTTTCTGTGTCTGGCCAACATTGCTCAGAGCTTAGATATACCTGGGTGTGCAGTGAAAGTCCATACTCACCAGTGTTTGTATGTGACACATACAAGATGTAACATGGTTTATGGCTCCCTGTGGAGGATGAAGGGCCCAGCCAAAGGCTATTAGTGTAGTAGGGTCTGGAGCACACACTGCATGTGGAGAAGGTGAAAGCAGAGGGCATGTTCAGTCTAGGGTTGAGAAGCTTAAGAAGGAATTTGGTTGCTGTTTTTCACTACCTGAAAAGAAATTATGTAAAAGGAGCCAGGTTCGTTCTGTAGAAGCACAAAGGAGTAGGGACAACAATCAGAACCTAAAGAAAAAAGTCTTCACTGTGAAAAACATTAACCACTGAAACACAGGACCAGTGAGTCTGTGGACTCTGCACCCTCAGCACAAAAACCTGAGCAACCTGCCCTGCCCTGCCCTTGGGGTTGGCCCTGCTTTGGGCTGGAGATTGGGCAGACAAGACCTCCAAAGGTCCTTTCCAGCTTGAACCTTTCCGTGAGTCAACCAGTGGCTCACAAGGGAGTTAGCACAACTCACATTACCTTGCAGTAAGACCAGGTATCCAAACCCTTCCTGAGGTGTAGGTATGCACAGGAATGTCCTAAGCTCAGTAGGAGCCTCTCCTGCATCAGAAAAAATACTGAAAACTAAAGATTCTTTCAAGAGGCATTTCAAGAGTTTCAGGAACTTTCTTGAATTAACTCCAGAGCTGTTACTAATATATGTGAACATTCAGATTCTATAAGCATTTTCAAGCAAGCAGAAAACTGCAAAATTGTATGTCTGCTCTTAACTCAGTTTCTCTGACAGCAAACCTGTGCTTCCTTCATATGCAGGACTTTCTTCACAGAAGTGTAGTCTGAATACACAAGTATATTTTTCTCTTGGGAGATATTTTTAACAGATATGCATACTGGTTATGGATATACTTTGAGAGAAAATGCTAGTTTTGTGCAGTAGTTTGTGTTATCACATGAAGCATCAAATGCTAGGCAAACATGATTTATTTCTGATAGCTGAATATAAGAAGCATATATATCTCTGATACTGTAAAGATATCTGTTTGAAAAGCCTCTCTTGGATACAGAGCACTCTTCCTTTGCATCTCCTGCTGCTTTGTCAATAATTTATCTGTAATTAATTATTGAGATACTTTATTTTTTTAATATAAGTAAAATCCTGACAGCATAAAACAGAATCATGAATTCAGTGTTGAACTGCTCAAGCAGAGTCTGAGTAGAAAGGAAGAAGAATTCTTATTAGCATACAAATAGATGAGATAATGGAAAAGGGAATATACTGCTCAGGAAGCAGTTTTACAAATGGCATTTTTCAAGTGTTCTGCAGGATGGAAGTCCCCATTTGATAATGGTATTTAAAAATTGTCACTAAGACCTTTATCCTTTAATGTGCCACGTGCATGTGGCTGCTGTCCAGATGCCAAGTGAGGCTGGGGAGGAGGTGGGCTTTGTGAGAAGTGGAAGCTCTTCAGCTGAGCATCACATTGTCCTATAGACTTACAGATCCTCCCTGCACCAACCTCCAAAGACTACAGAGAGGATTTTCAGCAAAGTGCTGAAACACTTCAGCAACATGAGAAATTCAAAAATCTGAATGAGAAAAAAGCATCTGAAGTGTATTCCTTTCAGCAGCAAACTTGGATTTCTAAGGCTTCTGTATCACTGGTTAGAAAAAGATATGGTCACAGGTCCAAAGAAATCGACAACCATTTTTTATGTTAATGTGTATTGAATTAGAAGTATAGGATAGGGCGAGGGATAATAGCTTTAAACTGGAAGAGGGTAGATTTAGATTAGATATGAGTAATAAATTCTTCACTATGAGGGTGCTGAGGTGGTGACACAGGTTGCCCCGAGAAGCTATAGATGCCCCCTCCTTGGAAGTGTTCAAGACCATGATCGATGAGGATTAGAGCAACCTGCTCTGGTGGAAGGTGTCTCTGCCCATGGCAGGGGGTTGGAACTGGAGCTTTAAGGTCCCTTCCAGCCCAAAACATTCTGTGATTCTATGATTCTATGAATTTATATTGATATTGCAACATATTTAAAGAACTTTCTTAGGTGAGCTGCAGAAACTGAAGCTAATGTGCTTCCAGGATCTTGCAATGCAAAGTAAAATAAATTATCTTAAACAACCTTTTCTGGAAATGATCTGCACAAATGTATGCAAGAAGTTGCCTTCTCTCACCTGGGAGGTAATTTCATAGCTTTCAACTGTCTGACCATAATTTTAAGGAATTCTTGTGGGCCTCAAAATAAAGCTTGCATTCCATATTTATGCCAAGGCAGTGGATAGACTTTTCCCAAGGAAATTCCTCATTATACCACCCATTAAAAGGAAAGAGCTGCATATTCTACCTGCTTTCTTATATCCTTGACCCAGTCTAATCAGTGTGGCCAGTATTTTAATCTCAGGAAGCTATAGAGATATCTGTGGGCAAATGTCACATGGGCAATCACTGCAGGATTTCAGGGTATTTTTTGTCTCTGCACACAGACTAATCGTTGTAAGCCAAGCCACTGAAGTCATTGTATTGTAGTTCAACATGTTTCTTTTCAGGTGCAGAAAGGTTAAACTATACTATTGCCCTCAAGATTAGAAAAGACAAACTAAAAGCATGCTTCAGGGACCTAAGCTCTTTATAACTTTGAAGCAGCAAATTTTTGACAATACTCCATAGAGTAGTGGAAGGCAAACACCTGCACCAGTACAAGTTATTACCAGTTAAATGATCAGATTCCACCTGACACAAAAGTCAAGACAAGCAAGTAATACAAACTTCCAAGAGGAGATATATGCATATGGGGTTCATCCTGAAAGTCACTGGAGTGATTCACTTATGAAAGTCCTGATCCTTGATAATTACCTCTTTTCCCAAAAAGAAGGTATTTGCAACAAGGATGGTCATTGCTTAGATTTTGGTCAGAAGATTAAAAAGTAAGTGGACTAATGGGAAGTTCAGCAAAATGAATATCACATGTCACTGACCTACGTATTTACAGCTGCTCTATATCTTTGATCTAGTGGATAAAGCACAAGTCCCAGGAGTCCCTATCTTACCTCTGGTTTTAACACCTTCATTACAACTACCTGGGCACTGTAACCTAGACATGGATGTAGCAACAGTTGAAATTATTTGTGCTGGTTTACATACCAATGCTGCTTTCAAGTTGGTGTCAATAGAAGAAATGAAACTTGATGTAAATAGACCAAACTACTTGAAGAGTGACAAAGAAAAGGAAGCTGAGAACCTGCTGGGAACTTAGGGAGCAGAAGTTCTTTCTGTGTTGCTGGACAATATGGCAGCATTCAAAGCCATCTCTCTTTGTAATAGATCATTGTAATTCTTGCTCCAATTCCCACCTTTTTGTCGAAATATTTATTGGCTTGAATACCCCCCAAAATAGGTGGGAAAAAATCTAAAAATTGGGTATTTTAGTCTTCTGTGTTCTCTCTGCTGTCAATGGAGAGACATCCTTAGTACTGCTCTCCATGGCGGTCTGGGGGTAAACTGGCAACACAATGCGAAAGAACCCATTTTCCACAAACAGGGGCTAGGAAGTGGACAGATTCGGGGACTGTAACAAATGAAGCCCCTAGAAAGCAACAATGCAACAAGATGTCCACCAAAACCACCTGAAACTAGTGCTGAAAAAGATCAAATGAGAGAAAGTAAGAAGGGAAGCAGAAGAAAGAAAAAAACATAATGAAAGGAATGGAGAAAGAGAAAAAGACCTCAGCACAAGAACTTCCCTAGGTCTGAGTCACTCTTTTAATAAAACTTTCTGTAAAGTTCAAAAACCCAACTGCATTTTATCTGTGAGCCTGAAAAGATGAAAGGAGCAAGGAGCAGAAAGTTGTAACTTTCATGTTTATACACAAATACTTCGAAAGAACCTGACTCTGCCGAACACCTTCATTCAGTACTTAGAAGCGCAAACACAAATTAAGTGAAGCCTTTGAAGTCCTCAGCTATGCAGAAGCCCCAACAGAACAAAAAGTTCTGAGCTGAGGCAGAGGAAGAAAGGTACATACAATGTTGGAGGAGTATGAGTACAAGGAAGCGTAGACAGAAGAGATGTGTGTTTTAATCCCCTGAGTTTTGCTGGTACCAAGAGTTGCATTAAACCCATAGCAAGAATTTGGTCCAGAACATCAGCAAATCCCTGTCCCGGCTTGGCAGCATTTTTAGAAGCCATTCTGCCAGCCACTGTTCACCTCATGGGCTCTCATGAAGCCTGCTTAATGAAAACATGTTTCCCATGGCTGGAAGGCTGTGGATGGGCACAGCAGAAAGGGAGAGGCTTGGAATATCATTCCCAGAGCTGCTCTGCACAGGAGCAAATGTGGCTGCAATTGTAATAGTAGCAGTACCAGTCTCTCAGCTGAAGGTACTAGACACTTTCCATACCACCTCTTGCTGGTCAAGGAGCCAGAGGCCTAGCAGCTCTCCACACCTTCCATAACAGGGCTGCATTATGTCCAGGGAGAGTTCTCCATCAGTAAAGCTCAAAATACACAGAATTCAATGCACTCTCTCCAGCTTGGATTGTCTCCATGGGCCAACTCCATCCCATCCTCACTTTAGCCCCTCTGGCTTAAGAAGCATTCTTCAACTAGATGGCTCTACGCAGCAGACACAGTACAATACTGTTTAACCCCTCCAATATGTAGACTTTAGCAAGAAAGAGTGCTACTGAGCTTTCAATGACTGTCAACACAACAAAGGAACCAGACAGAGGATAAATAATTAACTTCTGATCAGAGGAGGTATCCCATAAATATCCAAGTTGATAGGATACACTGAAGAGAAAGGCAAATTCCAGTAAAGTTGCTGTGCATCAAGAGCCAAAACACTACATCCCAGGTGGAAAACTAAAACAGAACCAAAAAGTTAGTTCTTATACTTGGTTTTGGACCCTGAGGGCTCCTTGTTTTGTGTACAGAAAAGGAATATTGACTTTGGCAGCACAGTGTGCACCCTGCAGGGCTCTGAGTCTTCCTGCTGCCCTAGCTCTCTTCTCCCATAAATTCCTCTTAAGAATGAAGGAATTTTATTAAAAAACAAAAGATTCACTTAATCAGTTTTCTCATGTATGGCCAAGAGCAAAAGCTAAATGTTTAACCTCTGACCTCAGGGCTAAATTACAGCATGGTAAGTGATGAGAAGCTGCTGCTTACTGTTTGCCTTAAGAACAGTAAAAATGACACCATTTTCAAAGCGCAATCAGCACTTCTGCTGTGTTTAGCACTGAAGTGTTTTTTTCTTGGTGGAATCAAATAGTTCAAGGTTTTTTCCCTCAAGTTTACAGAATATCTCTGTGGATAAAAAATCCTTAAATCCCTGCTGAGCACCCAAATGTTGCTGCTAAAATACATGGTCTTATTATACATATATGATAGCTTATATATTTCTACAGATATAAATGTGCATATGTGATCTATATGTAAGTATAGAAAGAAATCAATATGTCTATGCATATATTAATATATTCATCCAATGGAGGAAAACCTGGATCCCAACTTGGAGATATTAAAAAGACATCTGGACATGATCCTCGACATGTGGTTCTAGGTGACGCTGCTTGAGGAGTGGGGGTAGGCAAGAAGACTCGTCCAGATGTCCCTTCCCACCTCAATCATTCTGTGACTCTAAGATTCTGGTTTTCTACCCAAAAGCAATTATTTGTACTTAAGTTGGATGTCTTCTAATGGCACCCATCTCTAGAGCATGTGAACAGTTGAACACTAAGGTCCCAGAAGAAGTCTTTCTTTGTATTTCTTTGGTCTTATATTTGAGACCTGCAGTGAAAAGTTCATTGTTTTACTGTCAGTAGTTCAGTAAGCTTCAGAGAGGAACGCTGAGCCCAAAGACAAAAGTTAAATACCCCTACGTTCAACACCTTCATGGAAGATTTTAATCCCTAAAGTAAAATGCTACTACTGCTTTGCCCAGAATGACATATTGTGCAAACATCATTTTTACACAGTTTTTTTCCACTCAGTGGTGAGCTTTTGGTCCTTACAGCTGCCTCTAAGTCAAAATTAGATGGAAGAGAAAACTTTTCTAGGCTTGGCATGAGAAATGCTGTGTCCCAAGTTACTGAGAAATATTAATGAGTGTACTAATGGATAGAATAAGGAGCTTTAATGACTTACATCCAGCCGGATGGAGCCTTACAATCTATGAAGGACTGAAGGAAGGCTCCCAGAGGGTCTCATGATGTGCTGATTCTCAAATAAATCCTTGGATGGGTTTCCTGGGAGTGCTCACAGACTTAGCAGTTTCAGGCACCAATTCAAGAAAATTGTCTTATTCACTATCTGCCATTGCAAGAAATTCAAGGGTTTTCAGCACCCAGCAACTAAAACAAAGGAAAATCCCAATCCCTCAACTAAAACAAAGGAAAATCCCAATCCCTAATAACTTTGCAATGTGCTAAATTTCAAACGTAGGGTTTTAATCCTGGGATTAGACCATATTTTTAATTGTTTGCCATAGCGCATTTGACCATTTTCTGAACTGGGTTACACAGTTCTAAATATAGTGTATTATGCCACATAAACAAGTGAAATCCAGATTCTTGCTATTCCAACTACAAAGAGATACTAGCTTGGGATCTACAAGGATTTGTATCACACAAGCTTTGTGTCCTCTTAAAGTCAATTTTGGGTTTAGTTGCTTTGTAGACCTCAAATAAGATAAACAGTTGTTGTTATTAGCTATTACTTTCTTTACATTTATTGTCCTCTGGCAGTCTATACTTCTGTTTAACCACAACACAAAAGAAAGTTGCCAGAAGTTTTAAGCCCCAAAGATTTAAACAACTCCAAAAGGGATCAAGTTCAGTGGACAAAGGAAGGCCCTACAGAAACAGTTGCGTTATATTGCAAGGTGATTCCAGTTATCACATTATTTCTCACAAATAATGCTCTAAGAAGACTCAAAGTTTCACCCCAAATGAATCAAGATATTGCCACAGTCCTTACTGTGTTTTACATGCAAAATATACTTTGATTATTTTCACTTGTAATATTCTGTGAGACAATGTAAGATGACATTATTGCATAATGTCTCCCACGTTCTTAATATTGGATAAATGTTATCTTGGAACAGTATTAGCTGCTGATTCCCTGAGGCAGTCTGGAAGGAGGAGCAGCAGTGAGCAGCAGAAAAGACCAGTTCTCTCCTTACTACCTGCTCCGAGCAAAGGCAAAAGGGCTCCTAGAAGATGGTATGTCCCCGCTGAGCTGAGATTGCTTTGAGCATTGGTGCAGCTATATCTGCTGCAGGACTGTTTTCTGTGCATCACCAGAAGCCTGCAGACTTCCTATCTGCAAGGCACATCTCATAGCAAGGGCTAACAGTGGCCTCTAGAACATGTCACAGGCTTCGGACAATGTCACAATGGTGTGACAATTCCTCTCAAAGTATACATTTTTCTGTAACTTTCCCACATATTGGGTGTGAAAACACATCAAGTGTTAAGAGACATAAAAGCCTTAGATGTGCCTTGGCTGCTTCTTTCTCTCTATTTGTGCTGCTTGCCTGCAGCCCATTCAGTCCACAATGATCTTCTCTTGCTGGCTGTCAGGTCCAAGCAGCCCAGCATGGTGGCAGAATATTTAAATGCCCCACCACAAGCAAAGCCCACACCCCAATGCAACCAGAGGGGCTGAACAAAAGTTTCATGGTTAAGTCTTCTTATCTTATTTGTAAAGGGGGCTTTTTGCAAACTCAAAACAGGGTCTAAAATATTAAACAGTTTGTGTCTTTAAATCAGGTCAGGCATCATCCCCTCTCGGGTCATCTCACTGGCTCTCTGGTTTTATCTTTGTTTTTTTCTGTTGATTAGACCTTGACACTTCCTGCCTTTGCCTTAATTAAATACAGTGCCCACAGCTAGGGAACGGAGGTGATTAGTGACTTTGACCTCTGCATCGCAGGGTGGGTTACAGCACTCACAGCCCAGCTACCCACCTGGCTTGTGAATAGGGACACATTTCTCCTACCCTCATTGCTGCCAGGCACAGTGACAGCACAGACTTTGCAGAGCAGAGTTCACTGCAGCCAGTGAAGGGTTTCATCTCAGAAGGGTTCTGGTGAGCCTACCCACAGAGAGAGAGACCTCCACTGCAACACAGCTCTTTTATGACAGACCTCAGCACAATGGTTGGCCAAAATGGCACCAAAATGTATGCAGTCAACAGCAATGTTATTCCAATCACCTACACATAAGGTGGGACCAGAGATCTGCTGCAAGACCCCTGAAACCTCCAACAAAGAAGAATGTATGCCCTTGAGTACCACTATGCCAGGCTACAGAGATGCTTTAATCTTTCTCTGTCCTTATCTCTGAAACAGCGGGTAATGGCAGCCCTTGGCTTCCCAGGGTTTCTGTGAGCACAGATAATGACCTCAAGGTGTCCCACTACCGTTGTGTTATAAAGACATGGACATTCCCTACAGAGAGGGGCATGGACTCATCCTCTTTAGATCTAGAGCAGGGTCCAGCATTACAATAGAGAAGGAGAAGTGATATGTTACGGTTTTGAGGAGATTTTCATGTTTCATTTTAGCTATTTGAACCCCTGTTGTTCACCACCACAAAAAAGGATGCCTTGAGTTCCTGTAAGAAAGCAAGCCTGGTAGGATACTTGAAGGTAGAAAACCAGGTAGTCTCAAACATGTTCTTGCAGCAAATGGCAAGAAACAAATTACACAGCAAAAAGGAAACCAAGATAATCTTTATGTAGTTTAAAGAATCATAAGTCTGGCGCCGAGAGACAGAGAATAGTTCAATCAATGGCACCATTGGCCTATTGAAATGGAGAGATGATTTTTATAATGGTGCATAATGATAAAAGACTGGCTGATGGCTGGATTTGTCATTGCTTGTGGTTTGTTATACTGAGGAACATAAGAAATGCCTCTACTTTTCCAGCAGCAGCATTCCAGGTCTTGGCAGACAACTGAGTTAATTATGAGGAAGATCAAGCAAAAAAAAAGTACAGGCCCTTCTCAGCATACCACAACTTCTTTTAATCAGGAGTTCTTGTGTCATGAAGTAGGAGGAAGAGGCAAACTTTGCTCCCTCAAGTCTTAATGCTACTTAGTTCCCCTGTGTACCTCAGGTAGCCTGAATCTGCAGTTCAGTTAGAGGGTCAAGTCACACTCCACAATCTTCCTAAAGCACTTTCTGCAGCAGAAGGAAGACAGTGACATTAAACATTGTGAAACTGCCAGCATGCAGCCATTCTTGATAGTCTGCTGCAATTTCAGCATCTGGTTTGCTTTCAATTCCCAGAGATCAGAGTTTCACCCTCTGGGAGGGTCAGTGGATAGCTCAGCCCCAGGATTTCCCCTATATCTTCTCTGTATCTATAGGGAGAACAGATGGGCCAACCCCAGCTTCAGTTTGTTTTCAACCCCATGGCTCCTCTGAAATCCACCCATGCTGGAGAAGGAGTTCTTAGTTGATTTTTCAATAGGCAGTTGAACTCTCTTAATGTCTTCCTCCAAATCCTGAGATATCTGATGCTATTTATCAACAAAGAACCAAATCTTAAGGCTTGTAATGAAGTGAAAATCTCTCTGAATTATTCTCTCTTGCCCAATACGAGACATTCAATATTTTCCTTTTCTCCCTTCAGGCAGTAAAGACTAGGAAATGGTGACATGTACAATGAAAACAAAAATACAGCAGAATATACTTACCTCCATGAGATGGAACCTGTTTGGGAGTTTTCAGATCTGCACAGTGCA
Organism: Agapornis roseicollis; assembly: GCA_002631895.1. Lineage (NCBI taxonomy): Eukaryota > Metazoa > Chordata > Aves > Psittaciformes > Psittacidae > Agapornis > Agapornis roseicollis. Next base: position 105,545 of record NDXB01016799.1, read on the forward strand.
TACTGATGGGATCAACACTCATGACTGAGCTCCTACATGTACAGGCTATACAAATAATAATGACTGCAGAAAGGCTGAACCTGCTCATTGACCTGACTGCAATTTAAGGACTGAAGATATGACTCACCCCACTCAGGCTGTGTTCCATTTCATTTGAACATTTCAGAGTCAGTTTTGCTCTATCTGTACTCAGTTTCTGATGTTACAAATATGTCTTCAATGGAGATCACTCGCCTGCTTTACTCCATGTCTGTGATATTTTACAAGGCAGAACGTAGGCAATGTAAAAAAGCTGGGATTCAATTCATCTCATGAGTAGTGCTGCTACACCACTGAAGCACTCTAAAGCGACTTTCACCCATACCAGAAACCTAACATGTCTCTAAGCCTCTGGCATATCAGCTTAAAAGCATTTCCTGTGGTCTCCTCATTTCTTTTGAGAATATCCTGTAAGTGATGTACAACCAAGGAACAAATACAATTTCTCAGAGTGCTTACTTTTCATTTTGGCACAACCTGTAGTTGCTATGTTCCAAAAACCTCATGGGAATTCAATTATGCCAAGTCCTACTGTCCTGGACCCCTTCATCTGATTTAGCTGAAATTGGCTAATATACTCAGAAGTCTAAGACATGCACACACACAGAATGAGACCATACAAACTATACTGAAACAAGCAGATGTAATATTTTAGTCATGCAAGTTTATATCTACATTAGCACAAGTTCCCAGTCCTACTTGTGCTAGTCCTTTGCTAAAGCTGCCAAATGGTCTCCTGCATGGATTGTCTCTCAGCCACAGGATTCAATCCTTTTTATTTTCTTTTCTTTCTTTTCTTTCTTTTCTCTCTCTATTTTTTAATATTATTTTTTTTAATGTGGCTCGTCTGTGTTTTCCTGGGATTCCTATCAGTGGTGAGATTGTCATTGTCAAAAGCCAATCAAAAATGGTTGGGAGGTATCTTCTAAGAAAACAGCATGTCCTTCTTGCTTCCTGAGTGATGCTCAGTGCTTGCCACAACCACCTCACCTGTGAAATATCCTGACACCCTGACCCATGTGAGGAATCAAGGCACAATACAGGCAGAATGCATTTATTCTAGCTCTTAGTGCTGTTAATTATACAATCTATCAGGATGAATCAACTTCAACTCTCTCAACCCCTTGCCCGGTATTACCCCTGTAGGAACCACCAGGAGACAGCAAGTGTGACATGAAGAGGGTAAAACAACAGAGAAAAGAATGGAATGAAATAATGGGATGAAAAGAGATTTCTGAAAGCTTCTTGAGAAGTCTGGCAACTGTTTGGAACTGGGACTGTGCATCAACTCTGGAGAAACCTTCTGCCAGTAATGGCCAGTTCCACCTTTCCCATGTAGTCTGCTTTATCCTATGGGTTCTCCCAGTTGTGATAATAACCTGAATATTACAAAACATTATAGCTTCACCAGCATTACTCAGCTGACACCTTAGTCATTTTTTTGTCTGCAAATCTGAACTTGTTTAGTACTCATTCAGCTAGGTGAATTCCACCATGGAACTGGAAAATAAATTGAGTCTCGTGCTTAATACCTCTGCAGCTTTCAGAAAAGAGGGCAAGACAGAGAAAACATAATTTCATAAAGCAAAACTTCTGAGCTTTCTTGCTTAATAAGCACTTTTCCCTAGGAGCCAATAGAAAAACTTTCATCTGATCTTTCCTAATTGCATAGAATTGACCTAGATTGCCATAAACCTGAACTCTAGGGGAAACTGAACTTCTGACAAAGCAGTCCAGGTTTTAGCTCAAATAACACGTACCTGCAGGTCCCCTTCGGATTCCATTTATACACTACTGTCACTCTTCATGAACTGAAGTGATAAAAGCGTTAATTTGACTTTTAACAGTACTGAAAGCTTGGGGAAGTGTGGGAGTTTAAATTATAGATGCTTCTGGTAAGAAGTACATCATTATTGTTAATTTCATCAGCCACAGGAAAAATGAAAACTTTCACAGAAACCCAACAAAGATGATAATTTAATGGTCTAATAGGAAGTGTACTACAAGACACTGAAAACACAAGGATTATTTAAACATGGAATGACAAATATGTCCTTGTCTTACTCAGGAAGAGTCAGTGCAGCTGCATCCTGACACCAAATGTAAATAAAAGCAAGGCAAGATATGCAGTGAATGATTTGAATTTGCTTCTCTGTAGTCAGCAGTGGAAAGTAAGGCAAAACAGGGACTTCAGACAGAGAGAAGTCTCCGATCGTTTCCTGAAGCTCTTCTTCTCATGACAGTTTTGCATGTACAAAGATTAATAGCTAATGTTGGGTTGTTCCCTTCCTACTGTTTAATTTCAATAGTATAGTTATAGCATTTGGCTATTATATCTGGTTATTGCTAAAGCAACTGTAAATGCTTATGATAAGAAATTCATATATATTTACTTATCTGACACACTTTCTTTCCTGTATGTGTTCACAACATTTAGTCTGTTGGTTAAAAGATGGGGCAGGATTTTGTGCAGGTGATTGAGCTATTAAAATGGGCATTTGACAACTTAAATGTATAGAGGAAAAACAGAATCAATCTGATACAATATCTCATCAAAGTAGAGGAAAATTATTCAAAACTCAGCTCAGTTTCCCACCTCTCTTATATCAGCAATACAAACATAATAAAGCACAACCCACATTTGTTTAAACAGAGACACAAATACTTCACGGAAGCTTAAGAGTTGTACTAGAAATATTCCCATGGAAGGAGTACTTCAAGGAAGACAATGTCTGTTTACGTTAAACTCCTCAAAATGCCCAGCTTTACAGCTTCATTCAATGCTTTTTCATCTGCAGGAGGGTATAACTGAGAGATTGTGCTACAGATTCCAAAAACACTAGGGCTGTCAAGCCCATCTCTTCATACCTCCATTCACATCACATTTTTCAGCATATCCAATACTTTGGCTTTTTTTTTTTTTCTTTTAGAGAAGTCCTTCAGTCTTGGAAGAGCTAAAATGGAGGAGTGACACTAGCATTTCCAGTGACTGGACAGCTCTATTACCAGGTAAACTATATGCTAACCCTAGAGAGGGACTCTAGAATGGGATTTTAATGAAAAACTGCTTAAGGTTGAGATTTGCCTGTGATTTGTGCATGGGCAGAAATAAATGAACTGCTTGGATTCTGTCCATCACTTCCCCATTATCTTTCATGGTGATCTTCAGCATGGTATAGTATAAAGATTAGGTTATAGTTCCTATCTTGGATGAATCTATTCTTGCTAATACTTGAAAATAATCCTGAAGTTCATAGCTACCTGAAAGCATCCTGGGGATTTCAAAGGGAATGTCATCTGTGATATAGAACGCAACAGGGTGATTAAATAGATGCAAAACATTCCCCATAAACATATAGATGGTGATTTCCTTAGGGTGCTGAACTTTATATGGATTAAAATCAGCTTTATATGTATTGTACTGAGGTCTTCTTCTCTGGTAGGAGATATCATCAATGAGCCAAGTGTACATATCAGACCAAGGCTAAACAATATTAAAGATTCCAGAAAGAAGGATCAGGAAACAAGGAGTCCATCCACTTCTGACCTCTTCCATCAGTTAAAAGCACTGAGAATGAGAACTTCCTTTAAGGGTCCTGACCTGGTCTAGAGGACCCTTAGGTCCACCTGAACTAGATGATCCTTAAGATCCCTTCCAACCAAAACCATTCCATGATCTGGAAGAATGCTCCCTATAGAGCAGAGGTTCCCCACTGCCATTCCCACAGTGACTTTTCCAACAAATTCTTGCCCCATCACATATGTCCTGTTTTCCTTTTGTTATTATTTATGAAAGAGTGAACTGAAAAGCATGAAGGTCAATGAGTTCAGAATCCAATTAAAAGCATTCTAAATACAGTAAAAACAACAACAATTTAAGCCCTTTTAGGAAGGAGGAAAGCAGAAGGAGATAACCTAGGTGAGTCTGAACATCCTAAGAAAACCTAATGAGAGAAAAGAAAAATCAGAAAGTCAATCAAGGAATATGCTTAGGTATCAAGGAACAACAAATTCTTGGAGATCTAATGCCAGGTTACCAACTCAGGAGGGTTTTGAGAGAACTCTGAATCAGACAAGAGACATGCTAATTGTCATTTGAAAGACAAGTGCTCTAAAGAACCTTGAATAGGAGAAATTTAGATATTGACAGGAGATGCACACAGAAATATTGCCACAAGCAACAGCTCCGAGGCAGGGATATTTCCTAATCAAAATGTTCAGAATAATGCCAGAAGCTATGTGAGGAAACAGATTGATAGGCAGCACAGAGCGAAGATTAGTGATGAGTCTCTAACCACCTAATTGCAGCTGAATATCTGAGTGCAGCAAATCACACCAAATATAGTGAATATAATCAAATGTGCTTCCTGGGCCTTGATGTGAAGGGAAAATATCTTTCCAGTGCTCCTGTATATGCCTGGTTCCCAGATGAATCAAAGTCAAATAATTGTTTCACGGTACTGTTGTTCAAGACCCAACCAAAGACACTGCTTATATGAGGGCAATTCACAGAATAGCAAAGCCCATTCGCCTGAAATGCTCCCACACTGGGGGTTATTCGTGCTCTTGCTGCTGTGTCTGATCCTTGGCACAGGTCTGCAGCTGCAGTGTTAGGCAGAATCAGAAGGTATAATGTTGGCTTCTCCAACATAAGCTTTACTTGCCCTACCTCTGCACTCTTTTGTCCAGCAATCTGATCATTACCATGAATCCACCTCTCCATGTGTGCCACCAAACCACAAGACATGAATGGTCCTGGAAATAACCTCTATAGATGCTGCATTTTAGGTTGGAAGACCGAATGATAGCATTGACGTCACTCTTGGGAAAGAGCAAAGCTCACACATTCTGACTTCTGAGCTATGCACAATGTACCGAATTATATCTGACAAGGGCTCCTCTAAATCCAGCCTGCAGTTCTTACGTAGAGACATCCAGCTGGACAATGTAAGAGCTGGATCCAGAGCTCTTCACCAGTATAAGTCTTCTTTAGGACCTGGTAGCCCACCTGGAGAAGGAGGAAGGCAGAGCAGATGTTGTACAGTCAACACGCATATGCACATCCACATTCCTTGGGGTCAATATGTAAGTTTTAAGCACATGCTCTTTGTCCTGTGAAAATTCCATTGCTGTTTGTGTACAAACACCTATCATGGTTTGAAGGAAGACTGCATCAGCCCCTGACCTCTCTGGAAATAAAAACCTTTACAGTATTTTACAGTATTTGGCCTAAAGGGGAAAAAAAAAGTGGGATGGAATCATTGTTACCATCCTTTCCCAAAAAAGGAAGGAACTTTCCTATTGCACAATTCAAAGGATATCAGTAGAGTTATGGGCAGTTTTGTTTCCAGGACAGACCCTGGCTTTGGAAAATCGTAACTCTATTGCCACAGTTTTCAATACAGTGGTGTTTGCTAAATAATGAGTTCACATAAAGGAAATGTTTTAGGTACAGTGCCTTCCTATTCTTTTCTAGGAACCTAATTAAAACAGATGTATTGGCAGCTACTTCTTTTAGTTCAGATATTCCAATTTGTATTTCCCTGAATTTCAAAGCATTTTAGAGCCATGAAACGATTAAATTTAGCCTGGAGGTTTTCTGCTTAGATTGGATAGACTCCTTAGGTTCTTCAACACAGTCTGCTTTGGACTCAGATCTTCAACTAAGACTAAAGGCATCCTGGCCTATCCAGGGAATATTATACTCTAGTTCACAATGCACACCTAAGGACATTGTTGGCAATAATCTTTGCTTTGACCCATAAACAGCTACAAGGTAGCCCTAATTATTAATGAACTATAGCCCCTCTCTAATAAAATCCACTAAACACTGAATTCATCCCAGTCCCTCCCAATTTACTTTTGTCAATGTTTTAGACTACCTTCAGAAAAGTTACTGCAAGACGAATATATACAGATGCAGTGATTTTATTTGCTGCTGCACTATTTTATGAGTGTGTACTGCAGAGCCTAACTTCATGGCAAGAAGATTTATGGTGTAATTACTTTCGTATATTATTGTACAATTTGCAACTAATGGAAAATAAATTTACTGGCTACACTTCAGCTGTCAGAAAGTCTGTCTGCAGAATGTTATGAGTGGAAGGAATATGTGCTTCTCTCCGTGAGTGGGAATGTTAAATGACAGGCATCGCTTAATCTGATCAAACATTTTAAACTTGATCGGCTACCCATATCATAATAAGTAAAGTTTCTTGCAAAGAAAATTAATTATGCCTCATAAAGGAAACAGAAGCATTTGATCTTAAGAAGCAAATAAAAGACTGCCCAGCACACCCACTCCCAGGAGAGTCAAGCCCAGTCAATCATCTTTCTAGCCAAGTGTAAGAATTAAGAATTCCACATCCTTTTCTAATTGCTTTAACTGGCAGTGTTTCCCAGTGGACTTTCATGTTTCACTTGGCCTTTTTTTCCCCAAGTTGAAAAAAATGCATCTGATTATTAATCATGTAATTGGATTTCCAGTTCAATGGTTAATGTCTAAGATCCAGTATTTAAGAAGAACAAAAGTAGACACTTGCCCTCACTTTTGAAATCAGACTTTTTTGATGGAGAAAACTTCATTCATATCAAATGTTTTGCAACTTACATTTCTCAGTAATGTGCCAGATCAGGTTCAAGTTAGATGCCGGGTAGTGAATGTCCCTTTCTTCAGAAGCACTGAAATTAGAAGCATGAAATTGGATGGAAGAAGATGGAAGAGTTCAGTAACAGTTTTCAGAGGCACTAATACTCAAATAACTTCATTTAGTAGAAAGTCAAACTCAAGCCTCTTGGAAATCAAATGGAAGTTTCCTATTGCAGTGGAGATGAAAAGCTGCTACAACCTGATGGGCATCTAAGTGAATTCAGCCTATATCAAATCACAGTGAATGTGACAATTTTTTGTTTGAGCCTTATATTTGGAAGGGACTGAAGCAGTGCAGGCACCTGTGGCTGTATCTATTTCTTTCCTCAGTTTCTACACTTTGCTCACAACGACTGGACAATCCTACTTAGCAGGTCTGGACTCTGACCAGACTGTTCTTATATAAATGATAATATGACATGTCCACACCATAAAACTTTCCCTCCCACAAATAGAATTAGATCTATAACAAATAAAAGCAAACCAAACAAAATTAAATCAAAACAAAAACATGACAACAAAAATCATTAAAAATACAAAAAAATCAAAAGTACCTTTGTTATATATTGAAAACGAGATGAAATCAATGCCAACTTGGAATGATGGTAAGTCAGGCTTCCATCCAGGATCATGTACAGTGGGCATGCCTCCATATCCCCTAGTTCAGTCTTCTTCCTGGACAATTTAAAGTAAACAGGAGGATCCTAGACAAATCTTTAAATAATGCCGACTATGAAGCCCCATAACCATGTCCATGCCAGAAGGAGACAGTGGTAAAGTTGTCAGTCCCAAATAGCTCAAAAATATCCTTCAAGTCACTTTAAATAGTGACGTCTCATCACATATTCACCTAATGGGAGCTGAAAACACTTAAGCACTGCCATATTTTGAATTTAAGTGTAATGGTGATGATCTGCTCTTTAATGAAGTCCTCACTTTATACAACATAAAGATTTGCATTGTCTTCAGCTAGTTTTCACTTCAAAAGGCAGTAAAGAGTTTATCTTCACTTCTTATTGCTTGTTCAGCACTCTCCAAGCTTCTGATCTCTTCACATGTGTGGATTATCAAACAGCAATCCTCTATCCATGCCCTGATCTGATAGAAACTCCTACATAGGAACAGAGACAGTCCAAAAGCACTCCTTGAGGAATTTAGCCAAAAAAAATTCTAGTTAAAATAGATTATATTAGGTAATAACTATAACTGCAGCAACATGGCCTTTTATTGTCTCTGGGCACAGGCATGTGTATTCTCTTAGTATATCTTGTAGACATCTTTCATTGGGATGTACATAGGTGCCTGTACTTCTACAACTTCTCATGACCTCTCACTGTAAGTGAATTCAATTCCATGGCATTTTTCTGGCATGGGATCATAACTCATACAGAAGAAATGAAGGTACTATAAAGCTACATCACCCTGCAATCTGAGACTTGTGGACATTAAAGCATATTTTAGTGTGCACAGCACATTGTAGGCATGGGGGAGTCTGTGACCTGAGCCAGTACAAGTTTGTGTAAAGGACAACTTGTTCTCTCATCTCCTGTTCCTCTGGATTTCCTCTGCTGTGGGGTTCCAGGGTGCCCAAAACCCAGAGGATTGGCCTCCAAGGTCACATCTGCCAGCATACACCTCTCATTGCTACTCTAACAGAAACCAAACTAAATCATTTGATCTCTTCTTTATCTGATTTTCCTTCTCATTAAAAAGGTAATAGCGCCAGTATCTCTTCCAGAATAATGACAACACTTCCACTCAAACCTTTATGTGAAACAAGAAATGCTTTTTGTGGCAAAATGGAAACTATTCTGGAGAAAAGGAACTCTCATTCCATAAATTTGTTGCTGATGATGATTACACATCTTTTTCTCTACAAAGGCAACCAAAAATGACATGAGTTTAGTAGCTGAGGCTTGAAACAGAAAAGCCAAATCTTTTCCTAACTAATAACAGTCTTAACAATGATTTAGGGAAGAGTATTTATGGACCCATTATAAGTCCCCATGGTTGTATAAAGTTAACTGTGATGAACATTGGCTGATATATGAAATTCTTGGGAGAGATTAGATTATTAATGTGGACACCAAGATAAGACCACAATTTTCAGCTTCTAGGTCTGCAAGACTATTATGTGCTGCCTTTCTCCAGGTTAGCTTTCACATAAGTAAATGGGTTGGGTTTGAGAGAGGGAATGGATCTTTTTCATACCTCACTGACCTGGAGGCAGAGAAATTATAAAGTTAGACCTTCCCAGCGGGTTAATTTCTTTAAAACTGCAGATCACCATGAGGCAGCCTTTCATATGTGCAGTCTTCTAGGCTTCCTATGAATTTGAATGTGGCTTTTAAAAATAATGTGAGTTTGGGGATGAGTAAATCTAGATAATCCTGCTCTGCTGAAATTATTCACATATCAGTCCATTCCTGAGCGTTACACTAACAAGCACTGTGCAAAGATAAGGTGCATCTATGTATGGCATGTGGACCTGATTGCCAAATACCTGAGCCTTCTACATTAACAAACTGAAGACTACTATTATAGAAATTACATCAAACACCAAAGCTGAGTGTGAAGGTCTGTCTACCAAGAACATAATGACTGATGAAGCCTGCTGCTGTGCTGAAGCCTTTTCTGTATTAAACCCCTGGCATCTCTTTCTTTTTTTCTTTGTAATGTCTTCTAGAGTATCTCCAATGCCAAAAAGTTCTGCTTCTTTCACAATGCAGAGCACTCTGGCTAAGTGGGGGTCATAGAATCATAGAATAGTTAGGGTTGGAAAGGACCTTAAGATCATCCAGTTCCAACCCCCTTGACATAAGCAGGGACACCTCACACTAAACCATGACACCCAAGGCTTCGTCTAACCTGGCCTTGAACACCGCCAGGGAAGGGGAACTCACAACCTCCCTGGGCAACCCATTCCAGTGCCTCATGACCCTCACAGTAAAGAACTTCTTCCTTATATCCAATCTAATCCTCCCCTGTTTAAGTTTGAACCCGTTACCCGTTGTTCTGTCACTACAGTCCCTAATGAAGAGCCCCTCCCCAGCATCCCTATAGGCCCCCTTCAGATACTGGAAGGCTGCTATGAGGTCTCCGTGCAGCCTTCTCTTCTCCAGGCTGAACAGCCCCAACTTTCCAGCTCAATCTGTAGAAATGGAGAAGCAAGAAAGAAGGAAGCTTTGTCTTTGTGGTCTTCACACGGATGTGGCTTCTGACCTAGATTTCAGGGGTACACCATGGTCTCCCCATTTACCCACACCTGTTATTTATAGATCTCCACATCTACTCAATGAAGAGCTCCACAAAGCTGCTTCTTATTTGCTGCCTCCTGAACTACCCTGGGATGTAAGACTCAGAGGGCATTTTCTCCCTCAGGAGAGGAAATACCTGCCTGATGTTCTCAAGTTCCTGCCTGGAAATTGTGTGAGTCAGATCTGCTCCTTACCTGGTAAGTCAGCCTGGATCAGGGATGGGCAGAAAAAAGCTGCTCCTCCTGGAGCACAGTGTTATTTTGTGGGTATAGCTAACCAAAAGAGAAGTTCCACACGCAGATTTCTTCTCCATTACCAGCTTGGTAACAGGGGATGACCTATGCCTCAGTGCACTGGGAATTTGCCAGTAGCTGGGGGGACAGCACCTCAGTAGTCTGAAATAACAGATTAAAACTGTCTAGGACTTTTGTTTTTTCCAATGTGAGGACCTTTGAGGTCAGATTCCTGATCAAAATAGACCTGTTACACTTTTTCATGGAGTTCCTTTTCATCAGGATCCTCTTCTTGGTCTTTCTCTCCTGCTCCTCCCTCTGCTGAGCTTTCCCCATCTTATTGCCTGACAAAATGATCCATTGGTAACTCTTCTCTATTGAAGACAATATTTTCAAGCTGATCTATATGCCATGATAAATTGAGGGCTTAACGTTAGTCAAAGGGAAACCCTCAAGCAATCCTTTTACACTTCCTTTAGGGTAATGCAAATAACCAAGAGCGTTGAGCTTACATTTTTAAAGTGGACTAATTAAATCAATAAACAACTTGTATGGGCATTTTGGTTCAGAATCAATATACTTTTCACACACTGAACCTAAAATATTATTTTGAAAATAGAACAGAACACAATGGAATAGTGGCATAAGTGAAACAGCATAAATTCAGATCTGCATAATTCTGAATTTCACTGAATTTGCACTTGGAGTCTTTTATTTCTTCTACAGCTCAGGCTCTGGATTCTCTTTGTGCTGTTTTGCTTCTGTTCAAGAGAAAAGAAGGCTGCATTATTTTTTGCATTACTTGTACACAGGAGAATACGGTACACAGAAATGTAATTTAAAATCAGGGAGGAGGAATTCTTGACTGATACTTCATCCCTCCTCTTTTGTAAATATATTGCTTCAATTGCAAGTCTGAATACTGCCCACTGTTACCACAATCCTTGCAGATTTTCTTTACACATTTAATTGACAGAGAGCAGATTCCAACAGAAAAATAGTAGTAGTATGCAGTTTTTCATTGTGGTCCACAAAGTACCCTGGGAAAGCAAGAGATGTGACTATGTTCCCCAATAATCAAGCAAGACTTCATGATTTGCAACTTTCTCCTCTGTTTCTGTGTCACTCCCTTTCATAAATCTTTCAACATCCATAAAAGCTTTGTGATACTTTATGTGACAGGAGATGCCATATGAAGAGCTCAACTGCATGCAGCTAGTTTATCTCTCCAATTCTTTTTCTTCAAAAAACATTTGACTTCTCTCCCCTTTTCCCAATGCTGAGAGTGTTCAATATTAACACCACTGCTAGTCAATGAGGCTAGAATGATTTGAAATGCCAATCTCATACACACACACACACACACAACCTTGCTCTTTCTTACAGCAAAACCACTACCATCAGCCATCAGATCATCTTCCCACAAACATCCCCAAAGTCTCCCTGAGAACCCAAGGAGAAATAACATTTCCTAATGAGATGAACTGTATGGCTTGGTTTTGACAAGGTAAAAAATGCCCATGAGTCATCATCTGTAGCACATCACCTCTCCCCGCATCCCACTAAGCAATTCCTTCAGGTTGTTTGAGTAGTCTGTCCCAGGAAAAAATATCACAGAGCTGGCAGAGAGGCTTTAAATTGATTTTCAAATGAAAATGATGGCTCCATGACAACTTGGCTGAAGATCTGCTGTGGTATGTTTGCACAGCACTTTGTGCAGCAGAGCCATGACCTATTTTCATACTAGATGCTAATATGATCAAAAAGACACAAAATGTTCTATGGTTTCCATAAGTTTTCCAGCCCAGTTAACATGCAATTACTACAGGAAAATGCTTTTCTTTCTGTTGGTTCCACACATTGTATATATGATTATAGTATCAGTAATATTGATCATAATATTGCTATGAAACATGAAGTAGGTTCTTTGACATGTTACACACTCACCAGAAAATAGGAAAGATAAATTGTCTGCTGCCTTTTAACTCCAGCCTTGTTCAGCTCTTATTGCTCTCTCAGATATCTTTATTACCTTCCTGTGATACATCCCAGTTGAAATTAAATTGCAGCTCCTTCAAGACAAAAAGAGGAACCTTTGGTTTTGTCTCTGTACTAATTCTACTTAATACTACTACTACTTTCCTGTTCAAGACAACTGTAAAGAAGATCCTTCTCCACATTGCCATGCCAATAGTCCTTATCAACCAGAAGCATGTCTGAACTGCGTGGCCAGCACTGGATGCCTCAGAAAAAGTATAAAACCTCTACAATTGTGTAATAATTCCCCTTAAGGAAGATTGTTCCTAGTCACAGGATGCTAGTGGTCAGCTTAAGCATCCACATACAAAGCTAATGGAATTAAGGACTATTTGCAGTGTTTAGGAGGCAGCAGGCAATACGGTTAAGAGGGAATCGATGAGATGCTTAAAAAGCATCTTGGTTCACAGACATGTTTTTTTGGTTTTAAGCTTTCATTCTGTTCCTTTCAATAATTCATGCCAAGGTGATCAGGGTCCTCAGAATTTGTATAGCCAGAGGGGAGGAGAGTTGTATGTATAACCTGAGCATCCTGATCCAAGTGTATATATTTTAGGTACTTATGTCGTTATGAAAGACCATGCTTTTCGCTTCCTGAAGGCATAGTCTGCTTCTGAAAAGTGATTTTCATATTGCCAGCATTAGCTTACATAGATTCTATGCTTGGGAAAGTGCTTGGCCAGACTAGGACCAATCACTCAGCAGTGTGGGCAATCCTGGTGTGCTTGAGCAAAACAAAAGACAGCCACGCAGGTTGTCTTCTGATGGTTCTTTCTTAAACCAGAAATATTTGATGGGGTGAAACCATGGCTGATAGGACCATATATTTTAGCACAGGGTGGAGGTTTGTCAGCAAGCCCTCAAAATAGTATAAGTCAGCCTGGAATCATCTCCTACTGCTCTATTAAAACTACAAATCAAAGCTGCCACAAGCTGTCCCATGGGCTGAGAACCATGACACAGGATGGAATACAAGCACAGCTGGACTGGGTTGGCCAAATCTAACACAGTAGGCTGCCAACAACAACAGCCATAGTATTTCTAGAGCACACTTTCATATCCTCTAGCAGTTTGTGTCCTGAAAGCACATAGACTTTTAGACCCAACACCTTGCAGCAGGGAGTCCAACAGCAAGACTCCTCTGAACTGCATCCCGTTTGCTTAAGGTGATAATATATAACCAAGCTAAGACTTCCAAGGGGAGTTTGGAAGGCTCAGATTACACACAGACTAAAATATGAGTAATATGTACTTACACATCTTAATGGAATTGCCAATGGCCAATTTGGTGCACTTTAGACCCCTATTAATAGCCAGGCTCCACGGACAGTTGAATAAAACACACTTCCCTGGAGTGATATAATAGCAAGGGAAGACTGGACAGGGATAAATCCTGTTTGTCTGAGTTGCTCAGTAACGCGTAACTACTCTGTAAACACAACAACTGTTCTTGTTTCATAAGTTCCTTCTGGGCTTATCTGTTGGACATATTGACCAGGTGGTGCCTTTTGTGATATGTTTATTTTATTAGTGCATGTCCTTGAATTAACACTGCATTTCATATGTACCTGTCAGGTACTGAAAGAACTCAGCATCTGGGATTCAGAACTCAGGAGAGGGTAGGGGGGAGGTAGAAGGGTGCATTTCAGTACAGATAGGGAGCTGCAATTATACCCACACAAAAGGCAGAGACACAAGTGGCTCACCTTGTACAGGACATATTTACACACATTTTTCTCTTCAAAGCCAAAATTGAAGTACCAGGATGGAGTCAGTCCCATGTCAAATCTCCCTGATTTTTTTCCTAATAATGAGGCCATCTGCTTTAGCCTGTGAGGCTGTCCCTGTTAAGTGAAACATTCTGGGATAAAAAGGCATATTGAGCTATCCTCCAACAGCTTAGCCTTAGCCCAACACAGACAGGTATATAAACCTGCCTGTAATTTCTGTCTGTGAACTGTAGCTGATGGCACTATCACCGGAGTGGCTCTTTCAGGCTGATGGATTGGTTCTGGTGTATCTGTAACGATGCCACGGCCATTTCCTAATGCATCCTGGTTTGCAGGCACCTAAAGTGCACACACTGCCTTACATTTATTGCTTCCAGAGGAACAGAGAGCCTTGGGTTGATATGGGTTCAGGCAAGCATGCACCTAAACAAGCTGAGAAACAAAAAGTATTCCAGCACAGTGAAGGGTTCATCAGGTTCTCAGCTGCTAAATTGAAAGCTTACAAAAGAGGAAGAAAGGTACCTTGAGAAGCATGTGCTTAGCACTGACCTCTCTGTCCTGTGGGCCCAATTTGGGGGTCTCTGGGGCACTTCTCAGCATCTTCCAGCAGCTGATTTGCCTTCAGGCTCAACCCTGCAGTCAAGGACCAGGTAGATCCAGACCCACCCCAAGGACCCATGGGTCTCATTCCGAGTCAGCACCGTCTTCATCCTCTTGTTTCCCTTTCACTCATGACTTCTTCTGTGTCTTTATTATTTCAGTAATGCAGCTTCAGCAACTCCATAGTGCAATGATGACTGCAGCTCCTCTAGTCCTCTTTTCCCTGCATGTTGTAAATGGAAGTGTAGCAAGGGAAACCTTGTGTGGTCCTCAAGGGCTCTCTGAACTTAAAATGCTGCTTTGTTCCATAACTAGGAAGTGCCTTTTATCCTAAATAGCCTTTTTGTCAGACACATATTTTAGAGGTCACTACAACACTTTGAAGTCATGATTCTCTTTGCAAGTGCAGAGAGTCGGTAGCCAGAGTGATTTTCTCCACCCTATCCCTCCAGTTGCCCACAGCTAGTGGCCTCACACACATTTGGTCCCACATTCATCAGTATGAGGGGATGGTGCTGTCCAGCAGAAATAAAAGCAGAGCAGTTCAGTTGGGAATCTCACAACTTCTGGGTTTGTGGCCACTCGCTTCTGTCAGAAGATGGATGCAGAGATCACTAGCTCATTTCCCATTTATCACTAAATGTTTCAGTAGGAAAACAACATTCCCTAACAAGTGCTATGGAACGTGTTCTCGGCTCATCTGAATGCAGCTGGGGCTGAAGTTTGATGCTTATTATAAACCAAGCACAATTAGCACACAGCCATCAGGTCTGTTATCCTGTGGCATCAAAAACCCCCCAGCTTCACTCTGTCTTTTTTCTCTCTTCTTTCTCCTCCCCCTCCACAGTGTTTTCTTTTCTTTCCACCTTCTAAAGCCTTAAAGGACCTCCTGGGTTTTTGGTATTTCTGGCTACTTTGTTTTCCTTTATGAGGGATTTGCCCTCCTCAGTTCTCTTGGCTGCTCCCCATCTTCCTCCCATGAGCCAAGAAGTTCCTGACAGCTGCACTTCCCATCTTGTGTTTTGCCGTCATGATCATTTTGTTTGTGTGCATGCATGCGTGTTTGAGAGAGAAATCCAGCCAGCCTAGGAACACGGCTTGAATCCTACACTAACTGGAGGTGGAGGGAAACACTCCATCTCTCCTTGCAACAGATGCTCCCCTGAGGACTGATGGCTGTAGTACAGTGGCAACGCCCAAACTCACAGCCCCAGGAGCACCTGGGAAAGCCCGGAGATCTGTGCTTTGGCATACACACATTTATCACTGCTTTGTTGAAGCCATACAGCTACACTTCTCCCTGCATGGTTCTGCTGTTGATCTGCATTGGCTTTCAACTTTTACAGCAGGCAGCTGTGCTCCATGAAGAGACTGGGCAGGATTTAACCAATAAATGTTTGAAAATTGTCCAGTTTTTTCCCTTATTCACCCTCTGACTCGCAGCACATCTTTTTCCCCCTATGCGCACTAGCTGGTTTTCAGTCCCTTGCCCTAAGACCTGTACCAGCAGCTGTACAGCTGGCGCTGGTGCTGTGCCAGGGTCAGATGATCTCCTGTATTGACTACAAATTGTAACCAACAGCAATCTGGGACAAGCAAGAATCACTGTTGATTTAAATCACTGGTTTTCAACGAGAAGAACTACTAGATCCCACAAACTCTATCCATAATCCACTACCTCTGAAAAATCCCTGTCTCTCTTTATGACTCAGCACCTGGTAGACAGCTGTATCCAAACTTGTACAGCACCATATTAAACCCTTCTCCAGAATAATTTCTGTATGTATTTCCTAGAACTGTACAAAACCTCAACAGTAGTTGAGTAAAAAATGCAATGTCACAGTATCATAGCAACAGTGGTAAAATATGTGCTTCCTGCTTATTCACTTTGATTAAGAAAATTATTCACAAGGCATCAGATGTTTCAAAAGAAACCCATCTTGTGGTCTGCTAATAAGAACAATATACTCTAGGCTATGGGGAGAGGTAGCTTTCAAGACTGAAAGGCACTGACAGTTAGTTTCTATAGGAAGTTGATAATACCCTACATGCACTTCTTAGCTTGATATTTGATATTTCCTATGAGTTAACATTCCCATCCAGAAAGCGCTTAAGTATACATTTCATTTTAAGCATACAAAGAGTGACATAAAATTCAACATGAGTACCTGTGACCTTCAAGTTGAGCCCATTTGTCATACTTCTAATATTTTTAACTGCTGTGTTGGAACACAGCTCAGAGAAGTAACAATGTGCTTACAAGCTTAGCAGCAGAAGTAGGTTCAGTGCCTCTCCTCTCCCCAACACTTCCTTCCTCTGCAACCCATTCTATCCATCCTTGGGACCACCAACATTCTCTCTTTCCTTAACATCCTTGCGATACTTTCTGAGATCCACCTTCCGATGTTGCATCCTTCTCATGGCGCTGTGTCCTTGGGCTTGCTCCCAGCACTGTTTACTTCCTACTAGATACTGGATGTGTGTAAAGCCCAAGTGAAAGTGCCCACGTCAGCTTTTCATGCCCTATTGGCACCTGCACATCAACACTGCACACGTACCTCACCCAATGGTAAATGTACCAAGCACAAACCTGGGTGACATCAAGGAGCTTGGTGGCTACCATGCCTCAGAAATTTGGCTGGGAAGTTTTATAAGAAGTCCTTTTTTTCTCAACCTTTGATGTTGCACTGATGTTTTGTCTTTAGCACAAACACATGCATGTGACATCCCCAAGCACTACGATGTCCCACTTGAGGAATGGCTGCATTTCATCTGTCTTTGCATAGCTTTTCAATTTTGGTGTTACTCTGGGGCCTCAGGGAAAGTTGTTCCATATAATCCACTATAAATTATTCTTTGCACACAGCTAAACAAATGTCTCACACATTGCAGATGTTGCCAACTGTGCCAAAAATTCAACTTGTTGATCTTAGCAAAACAATCGGCCTAAAGTATCAAAAGGTGTATATGTCTCTGTCTTACCATGTGGCTTGATGAGCATGAGACAGATGCATCTCTTTAGGTATGTCCTTTGCTTTGCAGAGCAAGGCAGTGGAGGACAGGATGTAGTCACAGAGGCACAGTGAGCAGATCAGATCTTTCTTGGTCATCAGCTCTTCTTCCAGCTTCTGGGAGATCCACTGGAACACAGTACAGCCAGAAGGATATGTGTTTTATAAATAAGCAATGACAGACAAAAAGCAATTGAATTAGATCCCCAAAGCTTCACTGAGATAGATGATCCTTGAAAGTACAGCTATGATATTAAACATAGTGAAAGTATAATTCTTAATTTCTAGGCATCTGTGAGAATAATTACCATCCTTTGGGGAGTATTGTAGTGACTGTAGCTGGTAGATCTCTAAATGAGACAATATTTCCTTTTGATATTACATCATTAAGATAACTGATTCCTATACCCAGAAAAATGTTTCATATAACTCTTTCCTCCCTTTTCTTAATGTGTGCAATTGTGGAAGAGCAGCACTGTAGGGATTTAGTGGTTGTATCTCTTTATGCGCCTGAACTGTGATACAGAGGACTCGGTGAGTTTATTGATTTTAATTTCTTATATTTGGGATTTATCTTCTCAGCTTTTACTTAACAGCTGAGAATACTCACGGTGTTGATATAGAAGTTTGGCTACCCAAGGGCAAATTTCAGATCCTCATTTCTTCACCTATGCATTTATTTTTTGCTTCAGGATAGATACCAGCTGTCAGGCCTTGATCCAGTCTTTGATCAAGAGTGGCTAAAGGGTGCACTCTGTGAGAGAGCATTCCTCTCTCTCAGCCTTCATAGCTAGAGCTGAGAGTAACAGGGGCCTTAAGTGTGAATATCAGAGAAAAAGATCAGGAATTCCCTTTGAAGATGCTCTGTTATTGAAATTTAGATTCTGATCCCTGATTTGGTCTGAAAACCCTGAACCACAAGGCATATGCTAGGATAATCTAGGGAGCAATGGGATCTGAAAGACAGGAGTTGCTATCTGTGGAGGGCAGGATATTTTCTTTTCTTTTTCCAGGAAGACAGCTAGAACGGACCTGAAAGCAAAGGGAGAGAAAACTCAGTGAGAAAATCCCCTCTTCAGGC
This sequence comes from Agapornis roseicollis, assembly GCA_002631895.1. Taxonomy (NCBI): domain Eukaryota; kingdom Metazoa; phylum Chordata; class Aves; order Psittaciformes; family Psittacidae; genus Agapornis; species Agapornis roseicollis. Next base: position 124,182 of record NDXB01016799.1, read on the forward strand.
TGTTGAGTAAGTACTACCAACCCAATTTGGAGCAGCGAGGAAAAGCTTATTGACTTGTTGGTTTAAACCAGACTCAGCAATTCTTCTGCCATGTCAGTATAGGAAGATTTGTTCAGCCAGGTTGATTTTCTTCCTGAAGCATTTAAGGACTAAGCTAATAAAGTGGTTTATGGCTAAGAAATCATGTGGCAACATAGGGAAGATGAAGAGCTAGGAAACAATAGAGTTCCTGTCATCCTTGCAAGAGGAGTTTTCTCCTATGGATGCAGCACTGAACTCTGATGTCAAGAGGAGCAATCTTTGTCAATGATTTGCTGTTCACCATGCCCACATAACTGCTCTTTCTCCCATGGCATTGCTTTTATATTCTTCAACTTTCTTAACATCTCTGAAGCAAGTATTTGTACCGTATTGTGTTTTACATTCCAGCACACAGAGCCACAGGCTGGATGTTGCTGCAACCTCAGGCATTCTTGCCAGGGAGAATTAATGGCCATAGTTTTCTCAAGGTAATGAACTTTAATCACAACTTTCTCACTTGACTGTCTTGGTACAGTAACACAGGGATTTACGGAAGCTTTTCTTTAAAGAGTGTTACCTTTGTGTCTTTCCTTGCCTCCTTTTGTCCTTCCACCCTCCCTTCCTTTCCCTTCTTTCTTCCAGCACTGCCAAGAAGGTTGTTATAGCTTTCTCTATCTTCTATTCTGAGTTAGGATCAATAGCAGCCAGCTTCAGGTCAGATCTATGTCCAAAGCCATTTCGAGTTCCCCCATGCGAAGGGGCAGAATGTATTCATGCCCATTATGGGTGTAGGGTGGACTCACTCATGGACTCGCATCTTTCTGCTGTGAGATTCTCTTGCTGCAGTGTTGTTTTCCTTGGCACAGCACATAAAATGAGAAGGAAGCTTTGCATGGAAATCTCTCCAGCTATGGGAAACATTTTCCCATGCACATGTCCTAGAAAGAGATCTACTGCATCCATAATTGCGCTTAGTACTTGGAATGTAGTGACGTCTCCACGTTTCATGACCAAACATAGTCTTTGCCATTGGTCAAGAGTAGAAAAGGCTCTAACAGAATTAACCTATGGTCCATTATCTACTGCTGTCCCATCATGCTGTCCGCTTGTATCTATATGGGGAAAAGTTGTGTTCCCTGCTGCCCATGATGGCAAGCTGCCTTGCAAAGAAGAATTGTATATGTGGTATTTCTGCTATTCTCCTTCAGTTCTTTGGCAGCAGTGAGTCAGTCTTTTGCTTTGTAGTTCTCTCCATCTCTACCCTTCTGGTCAGGCACAAGCTTTTCCTAAAAATCATAGAATCATAGAATAGTTAGGGATGGAAAAGATCTTAAGATCATTAGGTTCCAACCCCCCTGCCATGGGCAGGAACACCTCACACTAAACCATGCCACACAAGGCTCTCTCCAACCTGGTCTTGAACACTGCCAGGGATGAAGCACTCACAACTTCCTTGGGCAACCCATTCCAGTGCCTCACCACCCTAATAGTAAAGAACTTCCTCCTTAGATCCAATCTAAGCCTCCCCTGTTTAAGTTTGAACCCGTTACACCTTGTCCTGTCACTACAGTCCCTAATGAAGAGTCCTTCCCCATGCAGCCTTCTCTTCTCCAGGCTTTCTGGGCTGCAAGCACACACTGCAGTTGGCTCATGTTCATGTTCTCATTGACCACCACCCCCAAGTCCTTCTCCGCAGGGCTGCTCTCAATCTCTTCTCTGCCCAACCTGTAGCTGTGCCTGGGATTGCTCCCACCCAGGTGTAGGACCTTGCACTTGGCGTGGTTAAACTTCATGAGGTCGGCATCAGCCCACCTCACAAGCGTGTCAAGGTCCCTCTGGATGGCATTCCTTCCCTCCAGCGGATCCACCCAACCACACAGCTTGGTGTCATCGGCAAACTTGCTGAGAGCGCACTCAATCCCACTGTCCATGGCAGCGACAAAGATGTCTGCCTGATTGCCACGATCTCTCAAATATGATGGCCAGTGGCTTAGCAATGTCACTCACCAGCTCCTTCAGAACCCACGGATGGATTTCATCAGGTCCCATGGACTTGTGCATGTTCAGGTTTTTAAGATGGTCTCAAACCAGATCCTCTTTTACAGTGGGCCCAAGGTCTTCATTCTCACAGTCCCTGTGTCTGAAACATATGATCAAACGTATGTACAGGAGTGCCTGGTTTCTGCAGGACTGGTGACCCTTGCTGTGAATTGCACATGGGTTCTCCCACAGGTGTGTTTGACAGCTGGTGGTTGTCTCTAGCTGAAGGATAAGCTTGTGCTGTTTCTTGCTTCTCTGGTTACAGCCAAGTCTGCTGGACACGGAGCTCCTCCGGCCTTTGTAGAAGATGCCTGGCCCCTCTGGGACCCACTTAGCAGCTGGCAGGATCATGCTAAACCTGTCCTCTGCCCGACAAGGAGACTGGCTGGCAGAGTCCTCTGCAAACACTCTGCTGCACTTACTGTCCTCACTGTGGAGAGAGCTGCCTCCAAGATGCACACAGGAGAAAGGGCTGGCTCTTCAAAACCTACTCAACATGCTTGCACTGCCAAGCAGGCTGTACAGCAGCACAGGATAGATGCCATGACCTTGTGGCCAGTCCCATCATGAAACCCATCCAGCAGTTTCCTCCATGCCATTTAGCCCTGCTCACTCAGGAGTGAGTCACAGCCCTGACCATGGCATTCCCCCACTCCAGAGAGCCCCAGCATGCACACTTGTCACTTACAAACTCTGTCCTTAGAGATTTACTCTCTTTCTTGCTTAATTTTTTTTACTAGACAGCCAAACATATGGTGCATTGTTGTCTGATCAGCCAGCAGCTTCCTGGTGCCTGTGGGGATTACTATATCCAGTGCTTTTAGAGCAGGTATTTGTACTACTTTTACCTGTCACTCTCCATATTGGCCAATTCCTGCTTTCAGGATTTTATTTCTACCAGACTACAAAGATCACCCTACTTTAAATCCATTCTGTCTCCTGCATACACATCAGCAAGAGAAGCACGGGTTTGTGTTGTGTCTGCCTTGACTATTATTATATATTAAAAAAAAGATTAATTATAATGACTATGCTAAAATGCTGTGGTACAGGGGAAGGACTTTCAGTTCCCTTAATTTAAGGTACTTAAGGCTACTCCTCCTGTTGTGTCCTGTGTTTGCATTGTCTATATTTTTTCCTGGGTAATTTTTGCTTCTGATGAAGTCTGTTGGTAACAGCCCTGGAGCCTTCAGGCTCACATCTGCTCACATCTGAAGGACAGACCAGCTCGCCTTCAATTAGTGCTGTGAAAGTGTCCCTGCCAAAGTGGGAAACCCTTAAAAAGAAGGCAAGATGCTTCTGCCAGGTCCAGGAACTGGGTCCCCATCAGCACTGCCAGGCTTGGGCAGAGATATATGGGCAATTCAACACAGGCAGGGAAATTCAAAACGAGCCCTGTGCTAGGTAAAACATTGCAAAGAACAGGGAATAAACAATCCTCTCTCAAAGAGAGTAAAGAATACTTTTGTGTAACCTTGCCTGGTACTGAAATGATACAATATATAGTCTTATACTACATGATATATAGGATATGTCAATGGGATTTCAGTGTCTGGAAACAAAACTTCAACAGAAGAATAGTTTTCCAGTACTTTCCAATAAAGTATGTCATTGTCCCTACAAGTTCCCCACACCTTTGACTTTACTTCAAACCTTCTTCTCAGTACATTCTAATACTGAAATGCATAAGCTTCTGTTCAGCTAACAATAATCTGAAAGTTGCCTGTTGGCTGTTTTGCCATTCCAGACAGACAACTGTTCAGAAAGGAAGACTTGAGCACTGCAGTACACTAACAGGAGGTATTTGTTCAAGGTGTACACCTCCCTGAAGACAACAGCAACACCTCATTGGTAATTTAATCTAGGTTGGCATTCCTTACAGCCACTGGCAGAGAAATCCCAAGAACTCAGCACTGATCTCTATGGGCTTTCCTGTCCGTATCAGTGGTAGCATGCCAGTCAGGGATGAAGTGGGAAGGAAAGCTTTGGAAAATACCATCATGCAAATGGAAAACAATGTGCACACTTTTGGTCTTCCTGCCTCCATCACCTTTAATTACTCTGTACAAACTGAGGTTTGGGAGCTTTCCTTGTCACAGATGGAAACCAAAGTCTGGTCTGTCTCTTGATGATGAGCTTCTCATTGTGAAAGGAGGCACTGAACTCTAAGTAGCACTTAGGCAATGAGGTGCTTATAAATAAAGTGATGCAAAATTAAACTTAAATATTGTGGGTTGGTTGTGAAGGCAAAAGGCAAGTCTCTTAGGATTAATCCTCAGGTCACTTTGTCACTCACAAGGCACTAAGAATAGTCTTCTACAAAATGGGCTCTGTGAATCCACTACTCGACATCAATGAGGAATTGATGCAGCAAAACACAGAAGTGCATGTCTGACGATAAGCTGTTGATCAGCCCTGCTCATGCTCAGGATTTTCCCTCCCAACTAATAGCAATGGAGGTGCAGGGGCAGCTCCTGGGACTGTGTGCATGTCCCTGGACACAAGTGAGACTGGGGCCATATCTCTGGCCCTCTGCTCCCATGAATAAGAGTGTCATACTCTAATGCTTCACCACTGGTGTCTCAAATAATGCCCTTGACTTCCCAAAGAGGTCTGCTAATAATAATACCTGTGCACCTGATAATAGGGATTTGTCCTGAGTATTGCTTGACATTGTTTAGAGGCAGAGAATGAAAAAGCTGGTGAGTGTATTAATAACCTTGGTCTTCTCACCAGGGAGGGAGAAGTTCATACGAAGCTTTCTGCTTCATAAAGACTTTACAAACCTATGCTCAGAGAAAAGAGAAAAGGCTATTTTTTAATATATCATATTCTTAAAGAGGCACTTGCCTGGAATAGACTTGAGCTTTGGATACCATTGTTTAACTGCAGCCTCATAGATAAAGCATTGCTTTAGGCTTTATGAAAAATGGAGTCCCGTCTCTCTGCAACAAACTTTGCATTGCTTGGGGCTTTTGATAAGAATTCATTTCCATAAGTTGTTCTTGTTAAGCTGGTGGGCCCATGTTGAAGCCAGCAATATCTCATTTCCAGCACACAGAGGAGATGAGAATCAGCCCCATTCTCTTTACAGGAAGGAAAAGGAGAAGCAATAGCAAACTACATGAGGCAGAGGGAATTGATTGCAACCAGTCAGATATAATTACATTGTGGAGGACATTTAATATTTCATCTTGATCTTTGCTGTATCACGAGAGTAAAGAAAATCACCATAGAAAGAAAGAGAGAAATTTCAACTTCTCTTGATTTGAATTGCAAATTCCCACAAGCAGAACCATAATGTGTTTTCAGGCAATCTGTACTGCTGTTGCCTCAATGTGTGTGACCCAGATTGCAGGGAGAACCATAAAGCCACTCCACAACAGTGGCACTAAGACATCATGGTAACTCCCTAGCACAGCAGGTATTTAATCCAATTGTACTAAAGAATTTCTCTCCCCCCTTCACTCCTGGGTAGCTGCAGACATACTGGCACAGGGCTCTCTGGTTAACCACTGCAAGGAGGAAAGAGCTTTGCATCCCACAATCTTAAATGACTCCATCCTCAAAGCCAGACCTTTTAAACAGCACAGCCTGGGTTTCAGCTATGACTGGTGTAAGTAATGGGAAGAGACAGTTGCTGCTCAAGAAACTGTACAGTGTTGAAAAGAAAAGATGGGAAGGGAAATGGAAACTCTGGACCAAGGTCAAAGAGAAAAACAAGAGGTAGACTAGAAACAAGGATGCCAAATGTACTAATGGCAAATACATATTCAAGACATGCCCATCCCATGCAAATCCTCCAAGAAAACACTCTAAATCTCAGTAAATCCACCAACTTCCACTGCCTCCTACTTCTGCGATATGCCCCACAAAAAATGGGCCATACATTTCCTGTGATGGGAGAAAGTCATAGGCAGCACCTAACAGGAATCTGAAACAGAAAAGGCAGGTAAAGGCATTCCTGAGCATCCCTACACACCAAAATATCTCCTTATGACTCTGACTTGCCTGTAACAGTTTGGCCACTTACCACTGAAACGCAGCTCCCTGAGGTGGATTAGAGCTGGGTCATGTCAGCAGGAGCTCACATCCGAGGGAATAACTGCCCCAAGAGCTCCACCTGTTTATCTTTCCTGCAGCCTAAAGCTGCCAAACACCTCTCCATTTGCCTTGATAACTTCCACACTCCCTCAGCCAACTGTGATTCAGCTCCACATATTAATTATCACAAAATCTCCCATATTTACTCATTGCTCCAGATGATTAATCAGCTATTCAGGCATAACACCATCCATGCCATTGTAATTACAGTCAAATACTAATGTTTTATGCACTGCAATCACAGCTGTCTTGAAACACCAGAGGAGTCTGGTAATACAAGCAATGTCATCTCTTCACAGTCTCTACAACCCAAAATTATCCACACTCTGGAATAACTTCTTAAAGACAGCTCATGAGATCAAGGTCTCAGCACAGACTGAAACTGGAAACAGAAATGGGCTGTGAAACAGAAGAGGTTTTATGGACAGCATGTGGTGATGAGGACAGCTTTCATTTGTGCTTTCCCTGACTGGGTGCTGCATGTGTGTAGACAGGAGCTGGTTTCAAGACCAGTGCATTGCAAAATGCTGTTGCAAGCATTGCTCCACTCCCTGCTGCCAGGACACATCCCCCCACGCTAAGCACCCTGCTCACCCTAGGGTGCAAGGGGGTAAGAAGCCTCTTACCATCTTATGGAGAAGAGATGGAGAAGGGAGGGCCAAGATCATTAGCACTCCAGGCATCCAAAATCTGCTCTCAAGAACAACCACCACAAAGAGCTGGAGCAGTGATGTGGGGAGAGAAGACAGATTTCTTGGCTGAGAGTTCTCTCAAAATACACCTCGCTCTTCATTTTGTTACCTGCTGTGGTTTCGGAGCAGCCTGCAAGCATTCGAGACAGAGAATTTGTTAAAGAGAATTTACCAGCTTTGCATTCTTCTTTTAAAACTCCTCCTGCTTAGCTGAGTGTGTATCCTAACCCCCAGATAACCTCCTCAGTAATTCTCCATGCACTGGCCCACTTATCTCACTGATCTTATTACTTAACTTACCGCAGTGAAATGCTTCTGATAAACTTCCATTAGCCTTATTTGGATTTCAAACCAAAACATGAAGATGGTGTCTATTTACTCCTTGAATGTCCTCCCCAGCAGCTATAATGTATGGGGTTTTTCCCCATTCTCCATTTCATACAGAAACAATTTCTCCTCCAACTTTCTAAACTAGCAAACTTCTGACAAGGGATTGGGGTCCAGGATCCTGAAGCTGGGCTGCAGCAAGGAGCAAATTTCACTGTCTATAGTTCATATAAATAGTCAAAGTATGTATTTACTGGGGTATGTTCCCAAGCCAGGTCCTGCATTAACACACTGACCAACAGTGCTGTCCCTAAGGCCATACACACACACACACACACACATTAGGCAAAATCACTGCCTAGCCAACAGCCTCAACCCCTCTGAGACTCCAAAGCCGCTTTAAAACATCTTTTACACTCACATAAAGGTCTCAAACTTATCCTAAGTTTGAGCCAAGCACCTGATCTCAGTCTCAGCACCCAAGACAGCCTGGACAAAGAATGTTTGGCTAGCCATCAGCCTCATAATACTAAATCTTGGATCCCAGCACTGCAACCAAAATGCTGAATGATGTAGCCAGAGCCCATAGGAAAGGCTATAATGTAGAAGCAGCATGAAAACTCAGTCATTACAGCAGCTGTTAAGAAAGTCTTTTGTGTTGTTTTTTGTTGGGTTTTTTTTCCATTGCATATTTTTCCCAAGGCTGGTGGTGTTCACTTGTTGAGCAGCTCTTTGGTGGTCTGCGGGAAGCTGATCAGTCCCCTCAGTGGGGCAGTTTAATTCAGAGGGGATAATTTAAGAGAAAGGCTATCAGCCTGTTGTCCAGCCTCTGAGAAGTAGCTGAACCTGCTCAGGGGCTGCCTTCCAGTGGAATGAGTAGCTGCTTGATACAGGGATCTTTTCTCAGCTAGGTAATGAGCTGCATTGATTTTCCTCAAAAAGAAAATTGGACTTCTACAAACAACGCAACAAGCTGCTTGAGTCAGGACATTGCTGAAGTGATCTTGTGACCACCACGGGTTCTTGTGCTCATCCGTGAAAGAGAAGGAACGAAAGTCAGCAGGTTTATTTTGCAAGGGCAGGTTGCACCCTTGAAAAGCAAATCTCCCTTCTAATACATTGGTCAAGCACCAGACTAACATGCCCTGCAGGAACAGTTGACATTCACCAGCAAGGAGCACTGAACTATACTTCATCTGGCCACTCACGTTTGGCCACTTTGTAGCTCACTGCTGTCAGTCTGGGCAAAACAACTCTATGGCCAGAGACCCTGAAAATACCTCTTTTCTGTTCTCCCAGCTGTTGAGCATTTTTGCCCTCCCAAAGAAGTCTTCACATGGCAGAGCCCATGGGATTGTCCTGTTTGCTTAGACCAGGGTATACAAGTCTGGCCAGCATAGGTTTAGTTCTTACATCCTAAAGCTAAAAATGATTAGCTATAATCTCCACTTCAATTCCCATACCTACAGCACATTCCTGAAGCTGACCTGACAGGAGAAAAATATTCAATTTAGAAAGTATCAGTGGAATATAATTCCTGCCCTGGTACCTTTCAAAGGCGCCAGTGGCCTTGCATCTCTTTTTGACCTTTCTGCAGGACATAGGCAACCAGCACTGAGGTTTTAGGGTAACTGGGAACAATCTCCATTTCCCTCAGCACATAAGGAAATCCTGCCTCTGTCATTGCAGTCACTAAGGCAGGATGCTTCACATTCTGCATGGAGATTGTGATGCCCACACAAGATGTTTAATGGACCTTGTCCAGCACTGAGGTCCCCATTTCTGCAGCTCATGGGGTCTCTCATCTGAGCTATGTAACTGCAAGTGAAGACAGCATCATCCTGTGGGCATGGGGGTTTGTGTAAGTGTCTCTCTCACTCTCTCTTTCTTACTATCTCCTTCCCCCATTCACCCACTGCGGGTGCTTTTGGGTCATCTTCAAAGGACCACCCTCACCAAGGGGCAGAGGCTTTCCAGCATAGCATGCTCAATCTGCAGAGCATTGTCTTTACAGAGCTGAGCCCTGAAACTCATCCTCAAAAATGGGAACAGGCCTATGGGGATGAAATGGGAAAGCCGTAGACTATTTTCTATTGCTAAGCAATAACACAGCTACCGCCTTCTCCTTAGCTCCCTACAATGAGGGAACAAACCAAGGGACAGCAGGGAGGAGCTGCTCCTCCAGTAAACACCACGGAGCTGCACACCCGAGCCCTGGCCATGTGCACCAGTGCATTCAAGCTTGTCTAGACCCCTCTACCTCCTCTCTCTGCTCCCCACTTGCTGGGGCAGAGCACCCATCTCTCAGCGTGTCATTCTATTTACTTTCAGTTCCACCTGCATGCTCACAGTCACCCAAGAGGCACCACAATCACCCAGCAGGCAGGAAGGCAATGGGGGTTATTCCCTCGACATCCCACTCCCAAGGCTTTGCTGTGCAATGCAGTCTCATGCAGTCACTGCTTCCAGTGGCCCCAGAAGGCAGCAGGGCACCCACACAGCCACCAGCTCTGCAGCAAAGTAGGAGGCATCTTCAGTCTTGCACTCAGCTGTGCTTAGGCAAGATGCCTGACCCTTGAATGCTATAGCATCCCATTGCTCTTTACAGCTTAATTGAGAGATCCAATGATTCCTGTCTCTGTCTTCAATGATATCTGTAGACTCTGAAATAAAGCAGTTATGGGCAATAATTTCTCCAATCAGGCATGGACACCTGTAGAAACTTACTGGGGAAAAAAAACCCCTTACATTGTTTGCCAAATTAGAAAACTAAGGAAAAAAATGAGCAGCAGTGAGCCCAGCAGGGACGAGAGGTGCTAATTCTGTGTTGGTAAATGAGAATTACAAGAAAATGGAAAATGAATAAAAATGCAAATTTGAAGTTGTAGAAAAGCACAATTAAAAGAAGTAGATGACACGCTTTTCTGTGCCAGAAAGGAATGCGATTATAATAACAAAATAGGCTCTTCTAGTATTTTTCACATCAGTCACCCCTGTGTTTTATTTACTGCATTATAAAACCTGGAGACATATTACGATCTCCCCGGTAAACTGATGTCTTATTACTTAGCTTTAAGACATGAGGAGAAGAAAGATTTACAAAACCTCCAGCATGTAAAACAAGATAACATTTTTCTTTCTAATGGGATAAAAGAGAGATCATGCCAGTAAATGGTGAGGTTGCCAGCACTAGGAATGGTCAGCAAGATGCTCTTGCTGAATATGTGCATGTGCTGTAAGTAGCTCCATCTGACCTAAGTTTATACAGAATAGCTGTGGTGATGTATGTAAAGAAGAGGGGCACCACGCTGCTTCAGTGCCCATAGATCCTGACCCAGCTCCTTCATGGTGCATTTTCCTTAGGAGCCAGCAGTAATTTGCTGTTCCTGTCCCTGTTTGCATTAGTATATGAACAGCGTATGGAAAGGAGGGGTGAGGAGCCTCAGGATGAGGCATAATAATCCCATTTCCAAATATTCCCATTTTACAATCCCTCTTCCCTTTAATAACGACTGTGTTGGTCTAACAATGAACGAGCTTCCTTTGATCCTGTTTAGGGAAGGAATAGAAATTCTCTAAAGCTCAGACTAACACTGTCTTTTCTAGGAAAAAAGACAAGTTTTGCTCCCTGTCTTATAATGCAAGATGCCTGATGTTACCTGCCAATATTCACACAACACTTGAGCTCTGTCCTAAAAATGGAATAAAAGCATCAAAATATCTCCTCTGCCCTTCCTATCCCTTTAATAATCCTACAGAATTAGTCTGAATGTGCTGATTATTTTCCACGTGCGTTAATCATGGACAAATCATGCTAGAGGGGGAAAATACACAGCCTGCTGTTTCCTCTGAGCACCCTCCCCTCACCCGGCTCTCAGAATAGTCTCAGCCTGGAAGGCACCCTGCCAGTATGATTAACAGTGTGAAACAGGGAAGGGAAAGAGATGGGAAGATGAAGGAAAAAGGCTTTTCCTTAAAACTTAGATGTGGCTTTTGGATTATCAGAGCAAATCATCAAACTCTGAGAGCATCCTGCACCTGCAGTGTCAGCTCCTGAAATCCACACAAGTGCATGATCAATGACCATCATCTTCTGCGGTCCCTGTCCGCAGCTCCACTCCAAACTTACATATCCAAACATCAGGCTCATTAGAAATGCCTGCCAAGTTTTTCCCTTCTTTCTGTTGTGGCTGTGCTTATTAAAATATTCAGTAAAGGCCCAATAAATTATGAAGAGCTGCAAATGGTCAGCTTGTTGCAGCAATTGGGATGGAGCCGACCAAGACAAAAGGTAGGAGGGAAAGCGTGTTATTCTCTCCTTGATCAAATTTCTCTCTCCCAGCTTTGCAGTTCTACAAAGCAAGCATTCCCACAGAGCTGGCTAGGAGGCTCCTTTCACCATCAGCCAAGAGAAAGTGAGTGCTCAGGGTTATTCAACTTACCTTAATACAGGTGTCTAAAACAGGCTGAGTCCGTCCCATGCTGGATCAGCACCAAGGAGGCTCCTAGAGACCACCTTTTGGGAAGCCTTGGAAGACCATCACCTCTTGGTCTGCATTTTGGAGGCAAAGTGAAACTGCATATGTCTAATTTAAAGCTGTGAATGTCACATTTCAGGCTTGATTTGGCCATCACCACTCTCTGCAGGGAGGCAGCTTGTGCTACCAAGCAAGGAGAGAAGCACAAGCTCTGATCCTCAGCCTGTGAACTCCTCCAAAGAGGATCCCTATTGCTGGCTCTCCCCCACAGCAGCTGCTGCTGTGTCAGAAGAATAGATTCTGCCAGGAAGATTTTTCCATTTTCCTTTTCTTTCGCCAAAATCCCTAAGGGCACTGTCAAAAAAATAAAACCATGAAAAAAATGCATCCAAAAGAAAGCAGATACGAAGTGGAGTCAACCTGGCAGAAGGATTGGGTGACAAGGCCAGAAAGCAAGCAGTTGGTGCTGGGCTGTTTCCAGATGCATTATGGTCATGTCACACATTAATAAGCTGCAACAGGCATAAAGATGGGCAGAATTTTGCCTACAAAGCCAGCAGCTTCATACATAGATAGAATCACTGAGAAGCTCAGGAGAGTGTTTCGAGTCCTGGTCTTTGCAGAGTAGAGCTAGACAGTAAGAACTGAGAAGAAGGGAAACCCAGAGTTCAAATAAAAAGCCTTCAAAGGCTCTTAATGCAGCTGAGCATGCTGAAAGACACATTTCATGTACCGTGGCAAAAGGGTTCAGATGTCAGTGCATGTCAAAGCATTTAGTGTATAACGCCTGAGTTCTCCCCAGGCAAGCACAGAAGTCTCTCCCACCTGCTGGCAGCACCTAAGAGATAAAAGCAAGGCCTGGCAGAAGGGGTTTTGCTGAAGAATGTTCCTCTTCCTACAGTCTGGAAATCCAAGTCCTTATAAGTCTTTGCATGAGAGGTTCGCATTCTGTATTACAGCCGTTCAATGCTCTAAGGGCTGCATCCAAAACCTGACAAAAACACTGCACTTAGGTGGATCAGGCTAGCCACATGCATGTAACATGGCCTGAAATCTCGGACTTTCAATGCTTTTGTTCTCTGGGAATAGAGACACTCACAGCAATCTGCTGTGACAGCAGGTGGCTTGAGGAGTATTTACAGAAGGAGAGATTTTCCTTCCTCATCATGCCCAGAGCAACACAGTTGGGCAAAACAAAATGATAACAAAAACTACACACAGTGACAGAAACAAAACATGCCACAGGAAAAACACCTTCTGCTGTTGTTTTGTTTCTGTTGTTGGGGGCAAAGCTCCCAGGGCTCCCATCAATTATTTGATCAGTTTAAAACAAAGAAACATTGCAGCTTTCTCATTACAATAGTTATCAGGAACGATTTTGGCTGAAATAGCTTGTCTCTTGACCAATGAGGACTTCCCTGGAATCCATCTAACTTGCAGGATGTGCAGTGTTCCAGCTTACAGTCTGTAAGTCCCACGAAGGTTGAATGTGTTCCTGGGGAAGTCATCTTACAGACAAGTCTACCAGGCAACAGCAAAGCGGATGCTCTGAGGTTGGCAAGGTGAAGAGGTTGCTCCCTGCCCTCAACCCAAGGGAATTGGTAGACTTGACTGCCCTGCCCTCCTTGTGCCACCATGGTGCTCTCTTGGTCTTAGGCCTCATACCACAGGATTTGTGTAATGGGCTAACAAAGGTGACAACAGTTGAGGTCCCTAGAAACCCCTAGGGAAATGCAGCTGACACCTACTGACCTTCTCCATTAGATCATGCATTGCTGACTCCTGACGTGATCTTGACCTCTCCGTCCCATCATGATATCATCTGTGTTTTAACACAGGCAGAGGCAGATGAATTGAATCCCATCAAAGAGATCCAAGAGACATACTTTGTTTCATACTTAGGAGAGCCTCCACTGCTGCCTGACATAAAGGTTCTGGTGGGCTTCAGTGCCTTTTCATCACTGTGTTCTCACAAGCTCTAATCATAAAGGTAACAGCCAGGCCTTCCCTGACATACATTGCAAAGATGAGGTGAAACCATCAGGCAGGGCTGAGGAAGGATGCACTCTGTAGGCTGCATGTTCCTGTACCACTGCCCAACATGGAGTGCTCTGATCAGTGCATTTCAAATAAAACACACTCATTTTCATCAGCTTCAAAGGAAAAACAAATCCTCATGTAAGCTTTTCGAAGGAAGGCCAGAGAACTGCTGGATCACTGCTTGGAAAGGGCAAAGTTGGAGCAGAGCTTAATATTAAATTAGTGAGAAGTTTAAATGGAAAACACTCCAAAACCACTTGTGTGCTGAGTTACTACCAAAGGGTACCCTGAAGGTTTTTAATCATTCGCAGGGCTTTGGCACCAGCATTGATGTTTGCAACCTGAACTCGCTTTGAACACAGTGTTCCCAGCTGCTGTTGGCTTAAGAAACAAACTGGGAGGCTGAGGCAAGGACATGTGTGAAAAGGAGAAAAGCCTCCTTGTTGCTTCTGTGAGACTCTCAGGAGAGAAAAAGACATGGCAAGAAAGGCCCTTAAATACAGAACAGAATGACAGCTCTGATGTGTTCTGCCTTGCAAGGACTTCTTCTCTCTGTACCTTGATAATTGTTCCTGCTTCCTCTTAAATAATAAAGTTCTTAAAAGAAGTTAGCAGTGTGTGAGTCTGCAAATACCACTGCTTATAGGAAACTGTGGCAATCTGCATGCCATTCCCCGATTCTTAGAAACTCTTACATACTCTCAAAACTCTTCCCAGAAGTATGACTGGATATGGTTGCCCACACAGCAAAGTGTGATCCTGCAATTCAGCAGCCCCATACATAAATGCTGCTCTCTTGCATCCATCTTTCCCTTCAGAGCTGGAGGCATTGGATTGTGCACAGACTGGTTTCTGACATGCTTCTGAGAGCCTGCAAGCACATCTCCCACCGGCAGTGAGAGGTCTGAAATGAGAGGCTGCATTAGTCCATTCAGAATCACATTTGGTTCTCCTTTTCTAAGAGACATCCAAGATAATATTTTTAGAAGCTATACTGGTATTTGCAAAAAATAGCTTTCTCTGCTTTTATCTCAAATGGGGTCTTTTCCAAGTTTCTTTTCCTACTTTAGTCATATCTCTAAAGCTGTTCATACTAAATAATCCGATTCTAGAAATGCATTAATCAGACTCTCTTTGGGCTCCTATTGCATGTGCCTTTCTCTGTGTCACAAGACAAAAATACAATCAGCTCAGCCACAACCTAATTCTCTTCCCTAGTAGAGGAAGCACAGATCTGAGGGCCATATATAGGTGACAGTGGGTTCATCCAGTGTTTGCATGGTGCTGTTGACATCCATGAATCAAGAGGAGCAGCATCCCAAGACCACCATGGGGAGTCTGCCCTTATGGATCCCTCACAGTTAAAAATGCAGACCCACAGCCTGGTGAAACCCATTGAATAGAAAGGAGAGCCACCAGCATGGGCTGGCTTTGCCAAGGGCTGACCTGCACCCCTCCAGCTGCATTAGTGTGGAGGGCCCTCAGAAATCTGCTTTGGGAAGGGTTATCTCTGCTTGCTTGTTTTCAGCTCTGCTGAAAGCCTGGCAGGAGAAGAGAAAAGACATCCCTGATGTCTGCAGGGGCTCTGCTGCCTGCTGGCAATGAAGCTTGAGGCAATTTGATAGCACAGAGGTGAGCATCCAGAGGCAAGGCCCTGGGCTGCTGGTGTCTACAGATAGGCTGGTGCTGAGCTGCAGGCAACCCGCAGCCATGGGAACAGTAGAGCAGAGCAAGTACCCAGGGTCTGGCTCTTTCCACACATTTGCAGGTGCCCCCCTGGTGATGCTGTGAGCATTGGGGATGCACTAAGGAAGGATTATCACTGTGGGTCCCGGTAAACCTCAATTATCAGGGCTCACCTCCCCACCACCAGCCTGCCCTTTCTGGGCAGTCATGAACAGTGTGGCCCCATGAAACTGCCCTAGAGCAGGGATGCCTTTTGCTAGCACTGGGGCTGTGTTCCTGCTGGCAGGAACCAAAGGGAAAGACAGGAAATCAAAAGGGAAACCATTCCTGACCCTACAGACACCACACCAAACCCATCCCCTGTCCCCAGCCAGTCCCTGAGAACCACAGTGGGATTAGCAAGGGGGTGAGCAAACATGACCACACAGCACAAGACCCCCAAAGAAGTCCTCAACACAGATCTGATTTACCTTCTGTCCAGGCACTGCTTTATACCAAGGTGAATGAGATCAGCTTTCTGGTCCTGTTAAGCTTCATCAAGTGGCCCATGCTGAATTATTTAAAAACATCTTTTATTAATCTACCACAGCTTTATTTTCACTCGACCTTTAGCAAGTCACTTACCCCTCTGAGTGGATTGCACCAGCTTCATCCCCACATGATGATGCTGCAGGTAATGAGAGGGACAAGCCACCACCCTGCTACTGCTTTTGAAATGGTTCAGATGCCACTAGACCAAAGCGGGCTGATAACTAGAGCATTGGATTTACTCTCATGCTTAACGGGAGGTCTTGTCCAAACATACAGGTCATATTGCTCAGTTATGACAATGCTTTTGTTTAGAAGCCCCCTGCTTAGGATATTGCACATACTTTTTAAACAAGTTTAGAGTACCCAAACCCAAACAAACGCTGGCTAAAATACTGCCAGTGCCAGCACAGAGGCTAAACACAAGCACTAAAAATTGGGCACTGAAGGGAACATATTCCCAGCCCAGATCCTTCCAATGTCCACCATCATCCACCACTATGGGTATGTGACCAGGGTTACCCACATGGCTTTGGGGATCAGGAAGCTCTGGGACTGAGTTTTGAAGATCAGCCTTTGAGACACAAGCATCCAAACGAGGCTTATGCTACCAAAATTCCCTCCACACATATAGGATCAAAAACCTCAAGCTGAGAAAGAGCTTGAGAAGTAATCTAATCCAGTTTCTTGCCCCAACAGACCGGCTCTCAATCTTTGCTATCCTACTTTCCGCAAAGTGTGGCCACTTTGGTGTGCTGGGGCTAAAGATCAGAGACTTCAACAGGGCTTCACCAATTTACTCCCCCTGGGGAACTGGCCCCAGCCATTCAAAGTCCTCTTGAGAGCTCACACAACCTTCACAAGGTATGCACATCCTGCTATTTTTACTCTTTGTTCACCTTTTGAACACCCATTTGTGTTAATCACTGCTACGGCACGCAAGATCTCAGAGCAGGGACATTGCTGTCTGATGTGTGATGACTTTACAGAGCTGGCACTACCTAGTGTTAGTCACATGGAGTTGCTATGACCCTGAGCATGGTATCAAGCATGGTCAGACACACCAGCTAGCAAAAGAAGGAGCAGACTGGAGGGAACCCGAACTGGCCATTGCCTGTGAATCCAGCATGCTTTAACTTGCATGAAAAATCCTAAATAATTCAACTGAGTAACCTCATGCTAACAAACGAAAATGCATCTATTGCAGGAAGAGAGATTTGTCACTCGGGGATATAAAGCAATGTCAGGCTCCTATAGATAAAGCAAGACACTGCAATATTGATAGGTATCAGAATTTGGCTTATAAATAAAACATGAATTCCTCTCTCTTCTATAGGATACTGGATCAAACCCTGCCAGCACACAAGCAGGCAGGGCCCACAGCTCCAAGCACATCTTTGGTTTGACCAAATGAAGGCTCATTCTCTCAGTCTCCACTGACTAGCAGGTGGATTTTGGCAATAAGACTACTCCTAGTTAGGTATCAACCTCCAAGGTCAAGCAGTTGATTTCTGACAGCTACATGAAGAGGCTTGGCCACGTGGAAGGGGTGGCAAAGGCAGAGGGCAAGCTCTTTATACTTCTAAAGATCACCTACAAACCAAGCCAAGCCCCATCCAAAGGAGGGTTGTAGAGAAACACTGAGACAGAGGCAAAGATCATTTTCACAGCAAAAGAATAGATGATAAATAATCCTCCCAGCCCAAACTGAACAGAATGAGAAGTAATAGGGCAGGCTCAAAGTGGTCTGTGCCTATTTACAAGACAAGTACTTGAAGTTCACAGTGAAACTCCAGATATTGTGGTTTATCTGGAGGTTTTAGAAGACATGCAGATGTGGTGCTTCCAGCTGTGGCTTAGTGGCAGACTTGGCAGTGCTAGACTAACAGCTGGTTCAACCTTGAAAGTCTTTCTCAGCCTAAACAATCCTATGATTCTATCCCTGGCCTATTCAAACCATGCTGCAAGCAAACAGCTGAGGGCTGAGAGTTCGGTTTTGCTGTGGCTTTCTTCCTCAGACCTGGCAAAGATGGAAATGCCAGCTTCATTAATTTCTATTATCTGTTTCCTTCCCCAGTTAAGCCACCACCAAGCCACAGGCCCAGCAAAGGCACTGGACCAAGCACATCTGATACACACAGACATCACATTTTCTTTTGCCACCTGTGACTGTATTGCCATGTCTCACACACTGCCATTGATCACCTTTCTCCTTGCTTCGTCTCCCACAGTCCAAAGCTGTCCGCTTTTCCTCAGGGAAGCCAGGGCTGCCTCCCAATGGCTCCAATTCAAGGCTGCTCCTGTGGCTGATAAAAATGCTCTATTTCTGTACATATTGATGCATTGATGCTTCCCTGCAGCTGATCTTCAGCCACAGGGCTCATTGAGTCAGGCACTAACCTTCTTTCCCCATTGCAAAAGTAAATGTTTCATGACAGAGGCACAGGCTGGAAGATACTGGCATGGAAACTAACATCAATGGATTTAAGTCCTAAATCCTCAGCATAGTGGGTTTTAATGAGTGGGACAAACATGGAATTCCTGAGCACAGGACAAGCCCTATGCCCTTCTCCACTTTATAAAGCAGTGCTGTTTGCTTTCCAGTGTGTGTTTGCTTGCCCACTGCCCTGAGAAATGAGAAGCATGGGAGACAGCCCTTCCCCATGAAGCCTACTTGAAGATACATGTGGCAGGAGAGCAGGAGGGACAATCCACACTGAAGCAAAACCTGAAGTCCCAATGAATAAGCTGAATAAGCCCAGAGGAAAAGGACCATGTTCCCACGTGAGCTGGCAAAGACAAGGGACCAGAGTAATTTAATTCCTATCCACACATGATGCTCCTATACAGCTCTGGTCTTTGAACACTCTCTGACATTCAGAAGATGTTCTATCTTTACTGCCCACATAAACATCCACTGGGGCTGCTATCTAGGAGGAAAAGAGAGCTAAATATTTAATTTCAGTCTATTTCATCAAATATTTAATCTATTTAATATTAATTAAATCTTGGTCTGAATAAACAACAGCTAAAAAAATCACCTCTTCCATCAAACATCTGATAACTTGAACATGCCAGTTTATACCAAGCCAAATAAGATAGCAATTAATAACAGGGGAGGGTCCTATCTTGATATTCCCAGTGCTGGAATTGCTGTGGTGGGTTGTTGGCCTCTTGTAGCCTTTTAGGCTGAATCCCTTTGCAGCTGTACAGTAGCATCATCCAGTTTATACCAACCACTTCCACAGCCTGTTTCACCATCTCTCATTTTCCCATGGACTTAATTTGAGCCCCATAAGTGGTGCCCTTATCCCACTCCCAGACACTGTTACAGCCTCAGCAACAGGAATCCATGATAAGGTGATAGCAAAAGCTATTTGAGTGACAGGAAATAAAACCCAGGCACATAAGTGGCTGTGCCAGTAACAGGCATTGCTGGGGACAGTGAGCAACAGCTACAGTAGGAGCAGATCATTTCCAGAGCAAAGGATTTAAGCCAACTAATATTTGGCTATAAAGACAGCTGCCACTATTGCATCTGCTGCTACAACCATCTTATTTTACTACAGAAAACCCTATTTGGACCAAACCCCATTCATACCAGTCATACAGCCAGAACACATTTTCCAATTAGCCCCAGCAGAGCCAACAGTGATGAAAGATTGCCCTACATACAACACTACTTACCTTGTTTTCCTTGGTGTGTGCCTGATTTAGCAGAACAGCATTTAGCTTTTCTTCTCCTCTGCTGCACTGTTTTAAAGCCCTCTCACCCACACGCTGACTGGTGTTGATGGAAGTAATTATACTGCTGTTCAAAATGTATGAGATGTATCTTCATTATCCTGAGACAGTAAAGCCAAAGGCCCTGTGATGGTAAATATTTCAATGTAAGTAAACCAGATTATTCCATTTAATCTGGTCATTTTAACACCTCCAGCCCCACAGAATTTTGAAGCTGGCTTAAAAGCCACAAGATGTGTTGAAAATAATGAATGTGGGATTACTTTTAACATCTGTGAAGTTTAAATCTTTCGGTTGTGCTTTGGTTACAGATCAAACCCTAACCATGGGGAGACTCCACTCTCTTTTGACTTGGTTGACTTGGGTTGTGTATTCGCTACTTCAGGTACCTCTTTGGGAAACAGAAAACCTTAATAATACATTTGGAGTCCTCTCTATGAATGTGCTCTGTCTGAGTGATGCCACAGCAGAGTTAATGAACACAGAGAGCTGTGTCTGTGCCATGGAAAGGCTGCAAAACACCAGGCACAGCCATGCCTAAAGTAATAGGAAGCTTGTTCGGACAGACCTTGTTGTAAGAAGCCATTTCATGTCAAATACCTGCACCATGACACCAAGAACAAACTCAGCTTTATACTGAAAGGCTCGATTCACTCCATTACCCAGGAGTCATTATTGCAGGGATAATTGTTAGGAGAGAGGGAGCTCTGCTGGGCTGTAAATCAGCATCACAGCAGCCAAGCTGCACAGGTCAAACTAGGGTTAACCCTGCAAGCTCAGGGTTTAACCCCACAGGTTTGGGTCTGCAATAGGAGGAGTTTGTCCAAATTTTCCTGGGGGCACAAGTTATCCTGGTAATAAGAGGCCAGAATTCAGCATTTCACTCTAAAACAGAAGCTCAGTCTATTCAGGGAGGCAGAAGGCTGGACGTGGTGTCTTAAATACTTATCTGTACATTTATTCTATTCCTTTACTTAAGGGATTTTTCAGTTAACACCTTAAGTTTTCAATCTTCAGATGAAAGCTTTGCAGCAGCTCCATGTGTGCAGATGAAGGCAAAGCAGCCTTCAGCAGGCATTATCTTATCAGAGATGTCCACTGGTGGGAAGCTCACCCTATTCTGTGGACAACAATTGACAAACAGGAAGAAGGCCATAAAGTCATGGTCCAGCAAAACACAACTGTGTCAATCAGCAAAGGAGCAATCAATCTTTCCACATAGTGGCTGATTTAAAACAAGGATTCCTCATCTCTGGGAGCGAATCCTACAGCAGGTTATGCAGCTCTGCAGGACCTCTAGGCTGCTTCTGCAATCACCATACCCCAGACTGTGCCCAAACCAATATAGGCCAAACACTGCAAGGAAAGTGGGGATGCTCGGATCAGCTCGTCTCACCTCCTGATAAAACCCCTTCATCCCATTGCTCTCACACAGATCCAGTTGCTGGGGTTTGACTCAAGGACGTGTTTGAAAGGCATCCAGACCTCCTACTGTAGAGCACTGCTGAAGGGAAACACATGTCAGTGGAATTTCTCCACCACCGAAAAGGCACCACTGGTCCCAGGAAATCCCTGAGAGCCTGATGACCCCCAGCCTCCAGGAAAGACTCTTTCCTCCTCCCTGTTCCTTAAAATCTGCTACAGCTCCAGAGGGAGAGCAGGACCTTAGATCCAAGCCAGCATGGATGATGTCCCCTAACTTAGCCAAAACAGAGTTAAGGATCACATGAACAAACAAAACTAGAGCCAGCTTAAGTAGTTTTCAGCCAGTTTAAGCCAGCAAGTTTATACCTTTATTGATAGACATCTATGCTCAAGCAAGGGAGATGCCTTCCTGCTCCCTTTTATGGTTTGTCCTCATGTATTTTTGTCAGATTTGGGTGCTGGGACCCATCTCACATCGTTATACACCCAGGTGTGAGATGTTGATCCTCTTTGGGAAATGAGCCTTCCAAGGGGACAATTTAAATGGCCAAGAAGGTCCCCCAAGAAGGAAGGGATGTTGAATGTCCAGCTCAAGCATCAGCATCTCCATTCAACACGTCCCAACATCTTCTAACAGCAGGTCTCCTCCTCTGCTTGCAACAAGCCTCCCTCCTGGGACCAACCATGTTTTATGATGCCCCCCACAACCCTGTTCACCATTCCCTCTGCTCAGCCTTGAAGACATTTGAGAGTGCACTGTGTCCTTGTGCAGCATTACTGCAGTGTGACCTCCAGCTGGAATTTCACCTGGACTTCTCAGTGGTCAGACTACAATCCCTTCTGTTCACAGAGGGGTCAGGATCTGGTCCTGGGGCATTTGTGTGCTGACTGAATACTAGTGGCTAACACAGGGAGTGGGGTCCCCACTAACCTTGTTCTCTCTTCATTTCTACAGCTTGGGATAAGGCACAGCAGTCACAGCTACAGATACTTAACAAGTCACTGAGATGTTCCTAGAAACCAGCTGCAAAGCGACATTCATAGCAGAGGTGGTGAGCCAGCTCCAAGTACACTGTCTGCCAAGGCACTGGCTGTAATAAAGGAGCAATCTCAACAGACTTTGAACTTTTCCAGTGGTGAAAGAACAGGGAACATTAAGAAATAAAGTAAAATAAACCAAACCAAAGAGCATCAGCTGACGACAGCAGGGCCACCCAACCCACAGCAAAATCCCAAGGCACCAGGTCCAGCAACCCCTGGGCTGGGGATGCTGGGTGCGACTGGGGGTACTTACAGCGTAGGATGGCTGATGGCCATGATCTGAAACCCACAATGGCATTTTGTGTGAGCAGCATAATTCAGGCTGTGTCCATTCCTCACTGGAACATCTTGGAGAGGCTCCTCTGTACAACAAGCTCCCTCCTTGCCCTCCCCATGCCAGAGAATGGAGACCAAAACCCCACCAAAATAAAGGCATGTCAGTACACTGAGGGGGTCAGGGAGAAGCCCTGGGTAGGAGGACACCCATCTCTTTGAGGGCAACCCTGCTGCTTGTGCAGGGACATCTAGTGCCACACCAGACCACTTCACCTGGGTCCCTCCTGCACGTCCCTGAGTCCTTTGGGCTGTCCTCCAGGGTCCCTATGCAGCGTGTAAGGTGCAGGGTCCCCCCATGCAGGAAAGCTGTAGAGAAAACCCTCCAGAGCAGAGCTGGCAGCAGCATCTGCCCACTGCTTGCTGTGCCAGGCTGGATGGCTCCCACCCCACCGGAAGGCAGATTCCCTCCTTGCCCTGGCACCATTAACCTTTCAGCTGCAAAATAAAAGGTTATAAAACACAACCAAAGTTCATTACATCTCCTAATGCAGCATTTGCATGGGAATGAGCTGGGAGCAATGAGGCACCTTTGTCCCGCGGGGAAAGGATTTGGGAAGGGGAAAAGCCAGGTGTCAAGACCTGGAAAGGGTGATGGGGCTCAACCCCACAACAGGATGGGGCAGGCACGGAGGTGAGCAGAGCTGGACATGGTTATGGCAGGGCCGGAGAGAGCATCCCAGCAAAGCCCATTGCAGCACAACCTCTGGGTTGGAGGCAGTGGGGCTGGTCCTCATCTACCAAAGGACAGGCAGGCAGTTCTGCTGTGTCAGATGCAGGGAGTCATTGCCCCCATGGAAATCAGACCCTTGAGTATTTTATTTGACCACAAGGACACAAGGTTTTGAGAAGGACACAACCCTGGGGCATGATTTCAGTTTTACACACCTTTTACTTTTGATGGGAAGTTGGGAGAAATCAGACATCTGAGCTGTGCAAAGCTTCACCAATTGAAAGCCCACCAAAGCCCCAGTGCCCCAGCCCCAAAACCCACCAAAATACTCTGCAGTCTGTACTAGACATTTGGCCACAGGAACATCGAGCAGCCAGAGGGTATGGGCAAGAGTAACCAACAGCTGCTGGATTACCTCCTGTCCCAGACACCATCTCCTATGCCTTGCTGGGGTCTGCTTTGTAAAACCTTTCAAGGCCAATAGGGCCAGCTGAGACCAGAGGATGGACAGCAGGATCAAGCTCTCCTGGCCTGCAAAGGCCATCATGAGGTGACCAAGATGTTAATCTCTTGGCAGTCATCGTGTGCCCTCTACCCAGCAGCAATGCTGCTTAGCAGCCCTTGTCCATCTCCCAGCTTGCTGAGCACCTCAGCCACTGGCAGAGTGGGGCTGTGAAAGCAGCAGCTCCAGCACTGACTCTGGTCACTGGTTTTCTCACCAAACAAGAAGCAGAGCAGGGAAGCAGGGTGGTTCCAAGCACCCCAACAGTGACAAGCACAGGAGCCAGAGCTCCCAGAGAGTTACCTGTGCTCCAGACAAAATCAAACACACACTAAAGCACTCACAGGATCAGCACCTCAGGTCCCCCCCCCCTCCACCTTTGGAGCCACCTGGCACTTGTGGCAAAGAAGCAGCACAGCTGAAGCTGATGGTGAGTGGACCCTGTGGTCCTCAGGGAGGCAGATAGCCACACAGCAGCAGCACTTCATTTGATGTATCCCCATCACCCTCCTGCAGGGAGGGTCTCGGCAGCACTGGAGTGAGCCCATCCAGCTGGAAACAAAGTCCCACTCGGATGGACACTTCTGCATATAGCAAGAAATGTCCCTTCCAGCCTAATCATTTCTAATCCCATCTAATTATTAAGAACCTTTCAACCCAGTAGCTGTAAATGCTGCACCAGCCTGGCATCCCCAGCAACAGTGCCAGGCTACATGGCCAGGGAGCAAATCACACCCTGAAACACTGAGGTCTTTAAGAAACATGAGTGCTTTTACTGGGGCATGAAAGGGAATAAGGAAAATAAAGACCAAGAAGTACCAAGGACTCATTTGTTATTATGCCTCTGCACAATGAATGGAGCCATTGTTCCCTACCTGGCATAACACCACCTTGCAGAAAACACGAGTGCTTTTCCCAATGTGTTCTTTAAAACATATCGAGCCCAAAGCTGCCAGAGGAGGGGTGAACAGCTGGAAAATAGAATAGAATAAAGCAGCTAACATTATGCAGAGGGTTTCACACTTGATCTGTAAACGCTCTTTTATTTAATAAAAATAATCATCCATTGTAGCAAGTTCTGCTCGTGGTTTGGGGCTGGGTTTACATTAAAGCACAGGTTATTCGCTTTCCTCACCTCTTGAGGATTCAATCCTTCAAATGCAAGTGAATGTAAACATTGCTCTCCAGGTCCCGAGATGCATCCGGGGACCCTCGGAGTTAATCACAAAGTCATAAGAGAGAGCAAATCAACAAAACACTTCCCGAAAGTAAAAAGCTTGGGGTTTAAAGTCTCTTCCTATGCACCACACGACACCAGAGGAGGCAAATTCATCCTAGACACGAGACTTAGACAAACTTTGCTTCCTCCAAATGATTCCTATGACCGTTAGTTCTTGATAAAGCTGTTTTCATAACATTAAAAGGTTTTACAGACTCATTTATTGTGATGAATCAAAAGCTTTTCCTTTCAATGCTCTCCAGACATTTCTCATGGCACAAGGATGTCAGATGTGTTCTGTCCATTTCTGTGTTATTATATCTTAGCAGAAAGAGCTGAAAGACGTTTCAGAAAAGGAGTGTAAAAGCAGTCAGTACTGACCCCCCTGCTCCAATCTCACAATATTTACACCTTTAAAAAAAGAAGGAAAAAAGATGAATTACACTAGAAAATACTGGAGAAACTGTCGGTGAAGTTTCCTGTTTTGGAGGTTTTGCCCTGTATAAGACTGAAAGAGGGATGCTTTTGTATTTCTTAGGGAAGATGGGACTGGTGGATCAGAAACGGAACTCTTTTCCCTTAACTTGGAAAGAGGGAACCGCCCTGCACACAAACCCCTTCCTCTCCCGCAGGAAATCCCGCAGGAGTTAAACCATCACAAATCAATACAAACGAGATAAGGTGATACACTGAGCCCTGCCCTTTGCTTTGAAATGTTATCTATTTACAGTGGGAGGTGGGGGAAGCAAGTTAGCATCGAACACATCCCTGGTGTTGCAGTGTGGTATAATACCAACCGAGATTAACTCATGGGAAACCTGGCTGGGTCCCAAGCCTCATGTTACATGGGAAACTGCCTGTCACTCCATCGCCTGGGATGTCCCTGCCTGCAGAGCAGAGCCACCGCTCCAGCAGGGTCTGCTTTAGCGAGCAACGAGCAGGCAGTTACAATCTCAGTTGCATTATATCACAGGCAACACAGAAATCAAACAGAGTCAGGTACAATATAAAGACATAACAACAAAAATAGCCAGGCTGGTGAGTGAGGTCTGTGAGCCTAGGATTTATAGCCCAAAAAAACCAACAGGCAGGACACTGAAAATGTTGGTAATATGATCAAACTGATAGGTAGGGGGAATGGCTCTAGTTGGTCAGTGGTTTTGAGTGAGGGGGTTCTGGGGAAAAGAGGGACTTTTCAGGTGTCCAAGATCATTAAAGCATTCACGACTTCAAAGCTGCTTGCCTTACAAAAATTAAGACATTCAAATTCAGGATACAACACTGCATTTTACAAGAGGGTAAAATTAATTACATATGGAACTGGGGGGAAATAAAAGATACAACGAAATAGAAAAGCCAACACCTCTGGGGTGGCATACTCCCTCTTTGCTGTTCATCTCACGGAGCTGCACGCTGCTTGTCTTTAAAGAGTCAAAGTCAGCAGTCACAAAAAGATCCACTGCGAGATTCTGGCAAAAGGAAACCCAAAACTAACAGAACAAACCAAGCAAGTCAAAGGCCGTCCTCCCCTGGAATGCTGAATGCCATGGCTCTGGCTTCCACTTGCCTGCTGCTCCTCACTGCTGCTGCCCAGCATTTCCATAGGCTCATCTCGGGGTTTAAAGGCTTCCTGCTTGTGAGCTGAAGGAAACAATCCTGTGCAAGCACAGCACAAGAGAGCCGTGCCTCGCTCTCCTAAAAAGTCTTGAGTTAGTCCTGCCCATAGGAAAGGGTCCTTCAAACAATCCTTTTCCTCTCTATCCTGCAGAGGATCCTTTTGAAGGCGCGCCTGAAGTCGTGGTTGAAAATGGTATAGATGACGGGGTTCAAGGAGCTATTGCAGTAGCCGAACCAGAAGAAGAACTTGAAGAGGGTGTCAGGCACGGAGCAGCTCTTGCAGACGGCCGTCAGCGTGTAGGTGAAGAAGAAGGGGAACCAGCAGATGACAAAGACCCCGATGACCACCGCAAGCACGAAGGTGAAGCGCTTCTCCCGGTTCTGCCTGCCCCTCCACCGGGACCCTTTGGTGTTCCTCTCCTCCTCCACTTTCCTGGGCAAACTGTCCCCAGGCTTAATCTGGCTCAGCTTAGTCTTGGTCTTTCCCCTTGGTGGTCTCTCTGACTTCTTACACTGGTTGTTCTCCTGGTGCTCAGAGGAAGAGGTCTCCTCCATGTCTATGCCATTGACCTCTCCTTCCTGCCCATTGCCACCTCCTGCTGCCTTCTCCCCATTATGCTGAGCTGTGACTGGCAGGTCCTCTTTGTCGGTCAGGCCATTCTGCTTCTTCTCAGGGCGCTCTGCCCTCTTGTTTGGTGGCACCCTGGTTCGCCTCTTGGCTATCTGGTAGATGCGCATGTAGACCAGGATCATGATGAGGCAGGGGGCAAAGAAGGAGCCAATGCAAGAGGAGATGATGTACCACTTCTCATCATTGATCTTGCACCCTGCCACCCCCTGGTCATCCTGTTGCCCGCTCTTCTTCTCAATGGAGATGAGTGGTGGGAAGGAGATGACGGCCGAGATGACCCACACGATGAAGATAATGCACTTGATGCGGCGGGGGGTACGCTTGAGGTTGTACTCGATGGCTTGTGTGATGGACCAGTAACGGTCGAGGCTGATGGCACACAAATGCACGATGGAGGAGGTGCAGAACAGCACATCCAGGGCCAGGTAGATCTCACACCAGACTTTGCCAAAGTACCAGTACCCCATCACCTCATTTGCCAGCGAGAAGGGGATGACCAGCGTGGCCACCAGGATGTCAGCTGAGGCTAAGGACACCAGAAAGAGGTTCTGGGGGGCCTTGAGTGCCCGACTAGTGAAGACAGCGATGATGACCAGGACGTTGCCGAAGACAGTGAAGAGCATGAGCAAGCCTGCCAGGCTGATGAGGGTGATGGTGGTGTGCAGCAGGTACGGTGTGCCCCATCCCGGCCCGGCCCCACTGTCATTGAAGGTCCCGTTGGTGCCGAGGGTCGGGTAGCCCTCCTCCTCCTCCAGCTGCCGCTGGTACTCCATGGAGGAGAAGAAGTGGCCCCTCTCGGTGAACGGGCGCTCCACGTTAAACATCAACCCCTGCTGCGCGGACACCCGCCCTTCGCCCCCTGCCCCACCCGCGCCGCGCCCGGCTCCGCGGGACTCCGCGCTCCTACCGCGCCGCTGGCCGGGGCGGAGCTGCGCGGCTGCCGCCGATGGGGTGCGAGCTCCCGCGGCTCATGCTGGGGCGCTGCCCGCCGGGAGCCGCTCAGCGGGGCGCGGAGCGGGGCTGGGGCAGCAGCCGGTGGCGGCTGCTCTGCTTCGCTGGCCGCCGAGCAGCTTTATAGCCCCGGATCAGGCCGGGGCTGCCGCGTCAGCCTCACGTGGGGAGCTGCCCCCGGTGAGCGCACACACACACACACAGACACGCACAGACACACACACGCACCGCACGCTGCCCGCCCATCCTGCGCTCCCCCCGCAGCCCCCCGCGCACTCACCTCGCTCGGGGCTCGTTCACGGACACACGCACCCGCTCCCCGCTCTGCCCCTCCTGCGTTGTGCACTCCCCTTCACCCCCAGCACCTCAGCCCTAACACACACCCCAGACCCCTCGCACCGGGAGCAGAGAGCAGCGGAGCCCGGTGGGTGCGCAGGGGGAGCGGGCAGGGTGGGTATTGGGAGGGGGGTTGCAAACACCGTGCAGCGCTGCGCAGCCCGCGGGTCTCCGCGCATCCCCGTTCCGCGCTGCGATGCTGAGAGCTGCCGCCCCGTCCCGCGTGTGCCCAGCCGCACCGACGGGCTCTGCTGCAGGTGCCGGCTGCGCGGCCGTGCCCTCTGGAACTCCCGGGGCAGCGCTCACCCGACGGCCCCTCGGGGTGCAGGGCAGGGCCCGGCTCCCGTCCGCGCCTGTCGCAGCGGGGCAGGGGCAGAGGCGGAGGGACCCGCGGGCCGGGCGCTGCCCGCTCCGCGCTGCCGCCGTGTCAGGCGGCGGCCCCGGGCAGCACGGGGGGGCAGTGGCACCTGCTGGCCGCGGCGCATCACTGCACCCACCGCCCGCCTTCCGCCAGCGCCGGACCGGAGGAGCCCTCGCCGAGGGAGGGACGGGGCAGCGAAGCCCGGGTTGGGGCAGAGCCGTGCTGTCAACCCGGCTCAGCCCCGCAGCACCCACACGGGCTCATATCCCATAGCTCCCATCCCGTACTCTTGCCCCCGGGCCCTTCTGGTTGCCTCCCCCGTGCTCCCTGCTGGCTCTCCCCAGTCCCACGGGCAGGAGGAAGGGATGCAGGCAGCAGGCCTAGGCAGGCAGCTGCCCCACGGGATGCGCTGGTCTTAGGGAGCATCCCCAGCAGCACAGCAGTCGGCATCACCCACCTGCACGGCTGCAAGAGCAACACAGGACCTTTATAATGCCAAAAGAGCAGTAGTGACGTTCCTGGTAGCCCTCTCGGCCCCCAAGGCTGTCAGCTCTCAGCATGCAGATATTACTCACCAGTGCAGCACACGGACTCTGGTCCTGATCCTCTTGCTCATGGTTTCTTCCCCATCATTTTCAGACGACTCTAATGATGCTCGCTTGGTGCTCCAGATTCAGGCAGATCTCAATTAATCTCTGTGCTGAAAGTTCGGGCCAATGAACGTATGTCCTCTGCGAGATGGCAAGGAAGCCCTGTCATCTTTGTCCCTGTGCCACACACTGTTATAAGCCAGGCCCAGGAGTGACTGTGCCTTGGAGAGAGGGAGCTGGAGTGGGAGAGACAGGGTCTGGAAGCCAGGGAGCAAAGCCTCCGGGGCTGGCACATGGCCAAGTGAGGGAAAATGAAGGGGAATCCAACTGTTGGAAGAAGGGAGTGCAGGACACACTGCACCAGTTTGGCTGAGAAAAGGGTATCTGTAGGGAGTCACTTAAGACCTGTAAATAAGACCCAAGATGACTGATGCGCATGGCAAAAGATCTCAGAGGGTAAATGTGATATATAACCATAGACTTCACTGCAAGGGGAGGCACAAACGGTGAAGGAATTCACCCAAGCCCATGGCAAGGGCAGGTGGAATGCTGAGGAGATGGTGGATTTTGTGAACATCTCCTGTGCTCTGCTTGTTGCAGGGTCCTGTGTGCTCTGCAGGAGGATGCACAGCTCTGCCCAGCATTGAGTCTTCCTCAATATGGAACCTGTAGGAGCTTGAGATCACCTCTGGTGGAAGCCCCCTTGGTCACTGCCTTGATGGAAGGACCCAGAGAGATGGAGGGTGCAGATCCCTGTCTGACCAGTTGGACCTAAGCTCCAGCAGCACCATACTACAGCCACTAGAGATCACCTGAGACACTTTGCTCCAGACCTGAGCTGCTGCCCTTCTGGAAACCCCCTGCGTGCTCACATGCCCTCTGCAGAACTGAACTTCACTCCCCAACATAGGAAGAGGGTGGACTTAAACAGGAAAACACGGCCAGATGTCCTTGATTTTCTGTCTCCTTTTGTGGCTGGACACCCTCCATTTGCCTGAAGCTAAACCCAGCCAACAACATCCATCCTGAGCCACTGCATTGCAATAGCAGAGCTTTGATCAGGGGCTCTTTGCCGAGACAAAGAGCATAAGGGGAACAGGTAAGGCCAAAAGCTTTGTTCCAAAACACCAGTAGAAAACTGGGATGGCTTTGTGTTCATCTTGGAGGGGAGAAAACCTGCCTCATCAAAGGCACCTGCCTCACACTGTTGTACATCGTTGTGTCCATGACACGTCTGGTTTTATTGACACCAGAAGCACTCAGCGCTGCCTGCAATATCACTCACTAATGCCAAGTCTCCCTTTATTTCCTCTGCAGGTCATCTCATATAGCTGTCTAATTGTTGAGATCTAAAGTAGTCAGAAACCAACAGGGCTGGCAAAGACCCTTAAGATCTCCCATGACAACCCTGTCCTGCAGGACAGCAGCCTTTATGGGTTTACACCATGATGGTAATTAGAATATTCATAAAGCCTGAACTCCCGGAGTTCTGGGATTAGGCAAGAAACTTGAATTTGTAGCCTCTGGAAGACCACAGAGAAAACCTTTGGAGGGATGGAAATAACAGCTAGTGAATAAATTCATAAATCAATCCCGCAGCATCTGCATCCAGATGCTCAGCTTTCAATCGCATGCTGCTGACAGTTCTAATGCCAGTTTCTCCGCCGTCTGAACTCAGCCAACAAGTGCCCGATGAGAGCCCATAAAGCAGCCTGTTCTCCCGCAGCACCGTGCTCGGCTGAGCTGCAGGAGCCTGCCCTTTCCCTGGGAAGCAGCCTGCTTCCCCGGCAGAGCCGCGCAGGGCAAGGGGGAACAGCCTGGGCACACCGCGCTGAGCGAGGCTGGAGGGTATCGATCCTCCTCTGACAGCTCCCCTCCGCCAGCTGCTGTCCCAGGCGGGCAGCGATGCCCTTTCCATGAGTCTGTGTTTAGCGTGTGTACACGGAGCGTGTCCCTCGCAAACAACCTGACCTTTACGGATGGGTTTGGGTCATTCATTAGGCGCGTTGCTTCCATGTGTATGCATCTCTTCCACCCATCAGCTCCGGCATCGCTTCCAGTGGTGCGGCGGAAGCCAGGACCACCCCCCTACTGCTGCCTCTCGGGGAGGAGCTGGGAAGCATCCGTGAGGGCTCAGAGATGCTCGCAGCACGGAGCAGATCACATATGGGGAGTTAATCTCTGGAAAGAATCGCTATGGTAATAAGGCTGCAAAATGTGTGTTTTGAACAAGCAGCCCCAGGAATTAATTAATTTCCAGAAGAGCAGTGAGATTCTGGCAAGGAAAGAAGCAACAAGAGCTGCTGAAGGACAGAGACTTGCTTTTTGGACAGTCTGGCTTACAGAAGCTGGTCAAACCTAAAGCTATCTAATCCTGACAGTACAGACTCCAGGGGGGACCCATGGAAAGGACAACCACTAGAACAAGGTGCAGGAATTACCTCTCAGTAGAAGCTGCGTGCTTACTTGACACAAGCAATTCAAGTGGGGAGCTTTGGTTTGGAGCCATATAGGTACTCTGTGACCAGAGGTGAACTGCAGTCAGTCTTCTTTGTACTGGGAGATCTGTGGTTTGCACTGATCTCAATATTTGCATATCCATGGCAGGAAGCCCTCCTTGTACCTGATCTTGCTGATGCAACACATTTATTTGCATAAATCAAAGCAGGGTGTCTTTCAGGAACATTTCCTTTAGTCACTGGGCTTCCCTGGGGGCAACTCACTGAAATCCCATGGCTGGTCACCCCTGCTGGACTACTGACTGGACAACCCTTCAGGGCAGCACTGTGTTGGCCAGTCTTCCCCCAGGCCTACGGGAAACAGAGGCATCCAAGTCACATACATGCTTTTTCCCATTACTGAGATAACCCCAGGAGGAAAAGCTCTGTAGGAGCCACCAGGGGAAGAGGAACAGACCTTCTGCAGCAAACCTGGCACTGCTGGATGCAGTGATGCCCCTGCAAAGTAATACAAACTAAACCAGCAAGCATCGCATTCCCAGGCAGGTGTTTCAAAATCCATTTTTTCCATGTATTTTAAGAAACAATGCGTTTTTTAAATACTCATCAGAAACGTGGCTGCTCTGCCCACCCCTCCAGCTGCTTTGGGACCTCCCCAGGCACTTCTCCTCCTGCACACACATTCAAACCCACAGCCTGCCCTTTCCCTATCCGCCCCTGCACGTGTGAGTCTGAGGTTTGCTCTTTTCCCAGCTCTAACAGCAAAGGCTTCTGCAGAGCCGTGTTTTCCAACAGAGTTTGTCTGGGCTCAGCTGCTGGATGTACTTTCCTGAGTTATGTGAATAAACCAGCAGGAAGTGAATAGCTGCAGCAGCACCTTGTGCTAGCACCTAATCCCCTCACATGCAGGGATGCTGCCGTGGTATCAGATGTCCAGAGGGGAAGGAAAGGAGGCACATTGACTATCACCTATGGCAGTAGTTCTTCACTACCCTCAGCTACAGAGAGCTGGCTCAAACCAGCACAAGATGGATCCTATGTGATCACCTGCTCCTCCGGTGGTTTTCTTTGCAGGCTGCCTGAAAGCTCTGCTTGCTCTCCCACATTAGCTGCTGTTCATGTTGCCTGCCCTGTTCGGCAGGATTTTAACTGCAGGTTTGATTGCACAGCCCTAAACCAACAGCCAAGAGAAATGTTTCTGTGGTACAGATCATAGCGTGGCAGCCAGGGCAAGGTGGAGGCTCAGGGGCTGCGCTCTTGTGAGCCTCTGGCTTGGTTATTCATTATTTACCCTCTTTTGCCTCTGCCTGGTGGCCCCTGCAACATGAAAGGTTCATTTGAGCTCTGCAGGAGTGATGCACAACAAGAAACCTCTCTGGCTGCCTGCGTGTTGCTGGCCTTGAGTCTCTCAGGCACTTCATGCCTAAGGGAGAAAGCAATGTGCATTTTCTGTCTGTAGCTAGCATGAGTACATACACACATGTGCTCCTCTGTGCCAAGAAGCGTGTCTTTGTGCTGTCCTATTTACTTTATCCAGTTCCCTACCTGGGAATCCTTCCTCCTCGCTGCATCCTGCAACATGGCCAGAACTAACACCTCTGAGGCCATCCCTCAGTGCTGGGGAGCAGCTCCATCTCCCTTTCCCAGGCTTCCCAGCCTGCCAGCTCATGAGATGGGTCCCACTGAAATAAGCCAATAATAAGGGTAATGAAAAATACCCAAACAGCCTATGGATCATCACTAATACATTACAAGGAGCTTCCATACTGTTCGCCATCAGCTTCCTTGCTCAGGGGACTGACTCACTGCCTCACTTTACCACACTACAATGGGCTTTTCCATACATGTGGGATCACACAGCCAAAACACAGCCCAGCAAGTGATTAACAGAGCACTGCCAAGGTCTTGGAGCCTGCACCATCAGCCACTCCAGGCAGTGCCAAGCCAGTGGCTGTCCAAGCCTGCAGTGCAAACAGAGGCAGTGCAGAAGTGGCCCAAAGGGGGTTTAAAACCAGCTTTTCGGAAGAGAAGCAGGTAGTTCTGCTGCCAGGCCAGCAGGCAGAGAGGAGAAAGGTTGGGCCCCACTCACCTTCCATATAACCTTCCTATAGGAAACCCATCAGGTTTCTGCAGCTCAACAGGTTACCTTTCATCAGTGCAGCCGGCCCACTTCTAAGGCAAAATTGAGGCTGCCTCACTTTAAAGCATTTAATTTCCCAGCTGGGAGAGGTTAACATTCAATTACCCAGCTGAGGAGCAGCTCGTTCATTCAAGTTCCACTCCCTAAGGTCCAAGTGTGTCTCCGTCCTTTCCCTCCCTGTTCTTCACCATCTCCGAGACTGACAGTGACGCTACCTCTGGCCAGGGGCTGCAATCAGTAGCATCCATTCAATCCCTCTTGCAAAGGCAGAGGTGCCCCAGGTGAGCTGTAACTCTCTGGCTCATTGCACATCCACAGCAAGCTCCTTTGGCATGGCCAGAGCAAAGCAACCAGCTCTGAGAAGAGAGAGTACAACAAGAGAAGCCAAGCAGGGATTAAAGGTTGCAATTCCCACTGGCAAGGTGTGGTCCTCGCAGCAGGTCCAGATCATCATGGGAAACAGGAAGCAGACCATATACCCCCTTCAGAAACCAGACCTCAGCAATCTGCTAGGGGAGGAGACAGCTTTCCTGCATTGGACAGGTTTGCTGTTTGCATTTAACCCAGCTTGCTACGTCTACATGAATCCAGGGTGGCAGCACTAGAGTTAAAAAGATCAAAGAGCCAGGGCTGCAGCAGCAGTTCTTGAAGGCTGAACTCTATAAAAGGTCCAGAGAATAATTGCCTGAATTGCCAGGATCCCAGAAAGCAGAGCGCATAAGCACGGTTTCACAGGCAGGGAGCCCGCCGGGGAATGCAGCAGGACTAGCTGTTTTCCCTTATTACTTATTTCACCATCTAGTGGCAAAAGCAAATAACACTGAGAAGCCATCCAGGAGCTGCATTTGGCTCTGAAAGGAGACCTCTCTTTGCACCAGCTTCCCCTAGTTACCCCCACATCTGGGGACACAGGAGAGGGCATAGGGCAGCATCCACAGCCCTGCAAGTCCCCTGGGCCTAAATCGCGGCCCTGTATAGACTCCTCTGCATGGGCTGACTCCCATCCCAGGACCATCTGCCCATGCCCTGCTGCTGTGTCCCTGCTGTAACCCACAGGCACCTGTAGCTTCTCCTCCCCGGGTGCCATTGGCCACCTCCTGAGCCAGCCTCTCCCCAGAACTGCCTGGCTCACTCTGGGGAAGCCCCAGCTTGCAGGGGGACAACAAACAAAGGAATCTGCAGAAGGGCAGCACTGGTTAGGTGCAAACCCAGGTCTCCTGGTGGCCAAATCCAGCTTAGCTAAAGGCACGGACTGAGCTAAGCCCCCAGGAAACGATGCTGGGGTGAGCAGAGTCCTATTGAGGCTTTTCCTTTCCCCACATCAGCTGAACTGGTAGCAGTGCAGTGTGTGAAGGAGGAAGGGTGTTGGAAAGGAACACAAATATCAAATCATAGAATCACAAACTGGTTTGGGTTGGAAAGGACCTTCAGATTGCCTAGTTCGAACCCCTCTATCTTCAAGAAAAAGCCTTCTTGGTGGACTCAGCCAGGTGTTACAAGCACCTGGATGCTGGGAAGAGCTTGTCTTCAACTCTCTATAGGAGCATTCCCCCCTGTCCTCCTCCTTTACCATCAGGCCATGCAGAAGGAGGGATCTCCCCCATGCCCAGGCCCCCTTCCCACAATCCACCCACCTGGAAACAGCAGAAATGCTTCCACATGAATCTGCTCTGTGGCAGGGAAGGACCCTGTGGGGGAACTGCCAGGAAGGAGAGTCACAGCCCTCATAGCAGGGCCAGGATCTGCCCTGTGTTTGATCTCTGCAGGCCAATGGCCCAACGCCTCCCTAGCCTGTGTGATGATAGCCAGGAGCGGAGAGCAGACAGGAATGTTCCTCATCTGGCAGGCACAGGAGGGAGGGTTCCTCTCCCCAGAGCCAGGGTTTCCATCCTCACAGTGGTTTGCAGGTCCCACATGTAACAATGCTGCAGAGGGAGATCTATCATGGTTACTGTGCTCATCCCTCGTTGCCTACAATACAATATCCCTATGCAGATTGCAAGGTACAGCTGCTTTTTTTCCTTTCCAAATGAAGTTTAAACACCGCCTTTTGATTTATTTGCTTATTCATGAGCTGCTTTTCAGCAATACAAAATACGTCTCTCCCCAGGAAGCATTTATCCTATCTGGGAATACCATACCGAGGGGTGGTTATGTGTAATCAGGACAAAGCACTTAGAGAAGGCAGGCTGATAACACTAGATGCTGAGAGAAGAGCTATAATACATCTCCACTTGTGCTTTTTCTACTCAGATTTTCCTTTTCCCTCGAAACATCCTAGGTAGCAAGGGAAATTCCTGCCAGATAAAATTCAAGAGCAAAATAACCCGTGTCTTTCCCTGAAGTGTCACAGAAAACTAAGCACATTCCAACAAGCATTAATCTCTCCTGCTACAAATAAAGCTCTATTCCTTTTTTCCTCCTGAGAAGTCATTTTCAGACAGAGCAATGGCAATGAATTCTTCTGCCACATCTTTGCCTTTGCGATCCAATGAAGAGTACAGCAGGTCAGTGCTCTCATCAGCCCAGGATGCCATCGCCATCCTCACAGGGCTTGATGTCTTTCAACAACCTCTGCCTACCCAAGAGCAACCAGTGGGAGCTGCGGCTCAGAGGAGAGAAGGGAATAATCTCACTACTGCATGTACAATCCTGCTTTTCAGCCTGTCAGCCCCAGTTAAATGCAAGAGCAGAAGGGCTGAAAGGGAAAGCAAACTTGATGAGAAATACTGGAGCGTCCCTGCAGCCAGGGAGCATTGAACCTGCCCTGAACTCTTCCTCCCACTTGTTGAGGCCAAGCCATTTATTGGGTCACAACCACAGAGAAGTGGAAATTGCCATATAGCATCCAAGCATTACCAGGAGTGTAGTCCCAGCACAATCAGACACATCAACAGGAAAACAGCACAGCCACAATCTCAAGGCTTACCAGCACCTTTCCAGTTCAGCTGGGCTTAGAAACATCCCCTGGATCACCAGAAAGGCAGCTCACTGCAGACTGAACTGGCTTTAATTGACAGACCCTCAGAACTGCTTTGTTAAGGAGACCTTTCTTGCTGCCCTACAGGCAGGATGCACGGGGATCAGCTACACAGGAACCAGGCTCAGGTACTACCAAGGAGGGTTCCCCCAGCGTGTCCGAGCACTGAGATACCTCTTCAGGACAGCAAAGTCCTCTGAGGCTGAAGTCAGTGAAGATCACCTCTGATTCCTCACTACAATCCAACCTCAGTTTTCCTTAAGCGGAGCAAGAGTGGTAAAAGCCAATAGTGGCAACTTTAACACAGATTTCCAGAAAATGTAATTTTTTTTAATGATTCCAGGGAATTAAATGTCTGCATGAAAACAGAATGACATTTTCTCATCAATATTTCACCAACAATTTAATTGTGGGAACATGTGGGTTTTCCTAAAGCAAAAGCGACGAGTATTACTAAGCATTACTCATATCTCAGAACTCTTTTTGGGACGCTAAGCACTCCATGTCACTTCAAAAACTAAGACATTCATCCTTATTCCTAAATGGTTTGAAGCAGAGATTGGCCACAGAATTGTCATTTAATCAAAATTCATTTCTATCTGTGTCTTAACAGATTTGGCTTGGGATACATGTCACCTGGTAAGTATGAAGACATCAAAATCCTTCACAGGGACTCTGAGACACCATGTAAAATCCTGTCTGGGCTCTGCAAACCAAGCGTCCAAAGAGCCAACAGTGAAGCTGCAGAGCAATGTACAGCTGTGCCATTCACAGCAGATCCATCTTTTATATTTCCCTCTCCCAGCCATCTGTTCCCAAATCCTTTTTTAATCCTGGTGCCTCCTTTCTTTAAAAGAACTACAGAAAAGGGGCTCATAGCTGATATGACAAGTTCAAAAGAACAGGATGCACCAACAGGTATTTGGAAGAAGACACTGCTCCCATACCATGTGTGTGCTCTCCCTGCCCTTCTCCACTTCAGCTCAGCACAGCATGGGAAGCACCAGGGTGGGATAAATCACTGTTTGTAAGAAGAGGGAAACCTGAAGTAGGCGAGATGGCAGGTGAGAACACAAGTGAAGAGGATGAGACCAGATGTGACACTACAAGAGCACACATTTTAAAACCAGGCACTGCAGGAAAAGCCCCTCCTTTCCATGCAGGATTCTGCTACTTCCAAGTACAGTTCTGTTTTGATGTGACATCAAACCCCACCACATTTCAAACACTTCTTCACAAGAAGGGATGGCCTGGCTCCAGAAGTATCCATCTGGTGGAGCCACAGACCAGGAATCTTGGCATGCTCTCTGCCCTGCCTGCCTGGGAAGAGGCTCCGCAGGGGACCCACTTACCAGTTGGCTCAACTTGCTTTTAAAGGAGTTCCCTCCAGTGCCTCTCAATCCTTCCAGGCAAAGCTCCAAAGTTGCTGGAAATGCCTCTTGATCCCCCACACCAGAACTGTGCTGTCTGATGCAGCTTCTTGGGAGGCTGGAAACGCCCAGCAGGCCTAAAAGAAGTACTTGGAAAGAATTGAAAGACCTGAAATCAGAGCTGCCTCACTGACCACCAGCTCCCTACCTAGCTGAATTTCTTGCCTTCTGCTATTCTGGCAAGGACAGATGATTCCAACTTCTCAGTTATAACTTCCCACACTTAACATACTTGGCAAGGACCAAAAAAGGCTGATGGGCATCCAAAAGGCTTGGGTCATACAGAGAGAATTTCACTGCACTGTCCTTACCATGCCTTTTTTCAAACAATGTTTTAAGGTTTTAATGGAAAAACGTATTTCCATTAAAACGGTCACATCAGGCAGCATAACGCAGTGCAAAAAGCAAGCCAGCTACTACTAGGTCAAGCAAAGCAATGACCAAACTGCAGCAAATTTAAGGATTCGTTATGAATTTAACAAAGATAATTTACCGATAGAAAGGAAAAAGAGGGTGTTAGGGAAAGGGCTTTTGAAGGGAACACTTGTGTGCAATTTTGCAGATAGCATCTTACACAGAGGCAATGGGGTAGATTGATCTCTAAAGACTCTTAAAAGGTTTTGCAGTGGAAAAAAATAGTTGCAAGGCATAAAGTCAAATCATTAACTGTGCAGCCCAGGCTGCCAGCTGCTCACTCAAATACTCCAGATGGCTCCTCCTCTAAAGCATCATCATTTGATCTTGGTAATCAAATTATCTCCACTCTTACAATCCTAAGTGAGGCAAGGCTTGGACAAAGAGCCAATGCTTTTTATTTGACTGAGATGGATTGTGAAAACAAAACAAATTCACTTTCAAGGCACTCAGCCTCTTTCAGCTGTATGAAAGCTGACCACCTCCAGCCCTTTAACACCTTTTCCCTACCATCATCACCACATACATTCAAAGCACCAGCTATATTCTATAAATCTGCTTAGCATCCAGATACCTACTGTATGTTGAAGTGTTCAGTGGACAAATGCGGTATCTAAATCAGAACTTTCCACTAGTGAAAAGTAGGACCTGTCACCAGAGAGCTGTGCTGGGAGAGGGAGACTCGGTATCCTGAAGCACTTAGGGTGGATTAATTACACAAATGTGTAATTGTCTCACCAGAGTCATGCAAGATGCTGTCTACACATTTTTGAGGCTTTTAATACAGCCTTTAGGACATAGGGTGCCAGAAGCAAGATCTTTTCTTCTCTTTTCACTCAATAAGAGCCAGCATGTGTGGCTCTTTTGAGGCCAGGCTCATCTATGGACAATCACTTCATAGAATCAGAGTAACAGAATGGCTTGGGTTGGAAAGGACCTTGAAGCTCATCCAGTTCCAAGCCCCTGCCATAGGCAGTGACACCATCCACTAGAGCAGGTTGCTCCAAGCCCCGGTCCAACCTGGTCTTGAGCACTGCCAGGGATGGGGCAGCCACAGCTTCTCTGGGTACAGAAGTGGTCATGACCAGCAAGTTCCTTGCAGTACTGGTGGTTGCCCAGCACAGTCTGGCAACACCAGTTACAAGTAAGATGCTATTGGGTTGGGGGGAAATGGCTGTTTTTAGTTTTCCTTTTTAAACTATGGGAATTTCTTGCACAGCTTTCTGCAAAAGCTTCAAGGAGGAAAATAAAGCCCAACTTCTGTGCTGCCAGTCTCCAACTTCTCTTCCAAAGAAACAATGACACTAGAAATTTCCCAGTATTGTCAAACAACGTTGAGCTTTGACAGTTTAAAAAGGCCATCTGATGTATTCAATCTTCAATCAATTAATCTTCCAAAGCTACGCACCCTTACCAGTGTGAACAGAGAGTATTTTAAATCCTGAGATTATTTAAACCAGCATGCTATAGAAAATTTAATATAAACTTTGTTGTACATACCTAGTTGCAAGAGATGATGAGAGTCAAAGGAGACCATTATTGCAGCGGGTGGCTTGTGTCTGAAGTCCAAACCCCAATCTGATCACTGCCTAGTGGGATTATTCCCCACTGAAGTTTAGCACTGAATTTTATTGCTCACTCAGTTTTCATAACAGAGCTGGACTTTCATTTCACAAACTGGAAGCACACCAAGAACAAAATAGCCTGCTAAAGGCCACGCATTAGGGAAAAAAATCAGAGCTGGGGTTAGAAAATGATCAAGAAAGGCAGCAAGAATTATGAAAGAATGGAAGAGGTTTTGTTCAAAGAGAAGATAAAAAACTAGAACTCCATGGCTTGGAAAGAAAACCCAAAACACTGCCATTTATGAAAACAAATAACCAAAAAGCCAGAACACAAACCCCAAACCAAACAAACCCTCAACAGTAGTAAAAAGCAGATGAACAGGAAAAAGACTGTTCATAAATTTCTGGGAATGTAAGAACTAGGGGTCATCCAATGAAATAAGGTGGTGTGGCTCAAAACAAACGAAGGGAAGTACTTTTTCACCCAGCACATAATTATATTGTAGAATTATCAGGCACAGGATGTTGCAGAAGCCAAAAATACAAACAGATTTAGAATTAAAAGAAGAAGAAAAAGCAAGCACTTTCTTCTGTGAATTTGCCCAATCTATCAAAGGCTCCTAAAGGCAGTGATGCAGATGCTGTTTCCTTTTTGCAAGCCCTTCAAACTCTGGTTGTTGAGGTCTGGAGCAGTAAGCCAGAGGAACTGTTCCATTCTGTACCCCTCTGCCACCCCAGCCCTGTGAGATATGTCAGGGATGGTGCATGGCCCAACATCACAGCACAGGACAGCCACCCTTGTGATAAGACCAGGCAATTCAGATTGCTGGATCACTTACAGGAACAGGGATCAACTCAACTCACAACAGGCCTTCAGGCAGTTTGATCAGACCTTCTGGTTTCAATCAGCTGAGATCTGATATAAGGACAGAGGTGCCCAGCTCATTGCACCAGCCGCTGCTGCACATTAGGAGAACCTTTTTACAGCAAGTACACTGGTGCCCACCTTATCATCATTGTATCTGAAGTGCTGAGGCCTTCCCTTTCTGACTTCAAATGATACTTTAACTTCTTTGGTTGTAGGACATCTTTGAGCATGATTTTCTTGAAACAGTGTCTACCATAATGAGCTTTACAGAGTCAAAAGGCAATGGTTCAGAGCTGTGCCATGTCAGTTTGGCAATACTAACTTTTACTAAACCAGAGGTTTAGATACTGGAGTCCATCTTTCAAGCACCAGAATTCTGTATCTATTTTAATTTTACTGTTGTTGAAATGCATTTTGCACTGAAACACAAGATTTATTTCCCCTTTCAGAGAAAAAGGTTTTGTTTTTTTTTTGTTTTGTTTGGTTTACTATATGCCCTACTATAACAAAATGAAAGTAAAGGATTTTACCAATATTTGCTTTGTAAAAGGTATCTAATAAATAAGACTCTGCATAAAGCAGTTACCATCATGCAGCTTTTGACATCTCCTGTAATTGCCTTACATGAAAATCTGTATTTTACTTAAAGTCTCCTGAAGAGTGATGAGTATACAATGAGAAAGCAGCTCTTGATAATTTGGGGCACTGCAAAAATACAACTTAGACCCAAGTTAACATCAGACTAGAAATACTAGAAAACTTCCAAAAGACTCAGTGGCAGCTTATTTACAAATATACTATTTATAATGAATGCATCGATACAGAATGACTCTTATAAAAAAGCAAGGCAATCTTTTATATAGACATAACAATCAACATTACAATAATTCAGATTAAAAGTACATTTTTGTAGACTGTTTACACTCTTGTTTAGCTTTTAACCACCATTACTGTGGTCTGGTATTTTTCCACAGCCAAAGTCCTGTGCAGTCCTGGTTAAGACCTAAATATCAGAATAATAAACATAATTTTCTGATCTACCCATTTGTAGGTATTTTGTAGATAGGTTGTTTGTAATTGTCCTTATTGTGCCTTGAAGTTTGCATTGTGCAAATTACTGCCAACTGCACATTTCTAATTAGAAGCTATTCTGGCTTGCCGATTTGATACAACCAGGGTGTGATACTATTTTTAGACTAAATTCTTAATTGCATCCAGATATAAAGACTGCTTTGTACAGATCGAGACATTTAATTTGGGGTTAAAAAAAGAAGAAAAAAGGAAAAAATTAGCCTCTTATATTTTTCTTTTTTGTTAAATAAAAGATGTTTTTCAGACTCCCAGGATTAAAGATGATACTTGAATTCCAGGTGACACAATGGATTTAAGCACTAACCAGCTAGACAGAGTACTAATTTACTAACTCATGTACATGAGCAAACACAACCTTCGAGAAGTCTGAACATGCACTTTCTCACACAACAATAGCAAGAGATGGGCAAAACAGCAGACAAAACCTAAACCTGAGAGAGGTAATGAAGCAAATATTTGACAACCCAAGAATCTTTCTAAAATGGGTGTATGAATTTAGGAGTTTCCAATAGCATCTGGCAAATGGAAAAGTACCAATTACACAGCTGTAACCCAACCTCACAGGCAGCATTTCCACTGCATTTATATTAGACAAGTTTGGTGATGAACTTGAATTACCAAATGACTTTCTATTTAGTAAATTTAAACGCAATATGTGACCAACAGGAGTCACAATGCTAATTATTCTTTTCATTATTTAACAAACCCCTGATCTGCTTTACACTTTACCATGCTCTCATAATACTATATACCATATAGTACAGTAATTTAGCTTGTTACATCAAGGCAAAATAGTGTCTTTACAGAGCATGTGTATATGTACATGTTCTTATGTACATAGGCACAGGCACATACAAAACTGACATTTTACCTACAGCCAAGCAATCTAGATCATGATTTTCAGCCAAAGATTGTCAAAATTGCAATAACCCTCTAAAGTATTACCCCTAGTATAGCAAGTGGGATACATATTTAATACAAGTATCTGGGAATCACCTGTTTCTTTTTCCACCTTGTTTTCAAAGATGCTTTCAAATAAATAAATAATTTCTCCACCTTGTCTGTGCTTTTATACATATAGATACACATATACATGTATATATGTATGTATACATACATACACTTGTGAGGATGAAGTTTCTTCCATTCATACCTGAACTGATTAGGCCAAACAAAATTCTTACAGATGTATAAGCCAGCAAGGTGTCCCCAACTGAAATGTCATCAGGCATTAAATACAACTTAGAAACTGTACCAGTTAACAATCCAGCATCCAGGGAAATGCTAAGTCTGTTGTGTCAGGATGTAAGACTCTTCTGAATGATCAAACCAGCTGGATTTATAAAGCTCTGTGGTTAGATTTGGATATAAATCCATGTATGTACTTATATAGATTTAGATCCATCTATTCTGAATCCATGCTACACATTTATACTTAAACTTTTGGATAATTTTGAAGAACTTCTCAAATTCTTCTGAGTTGATTTCTCCTGTATCAGAACTTCTTGCACACTGCTTTTATTCAAATCTCTCTTGAGATGCTAAGAAAATAAGCATTCACCCCAGAATGTATAAAATTAAACTCCTAAAACAGGGCTCAGGGTTATCTGGCATTGCAACAACCACACTAGTACAAAGGTGTTTGAAAACCTATCCTGTTTTTAATATAGTAATGAATTAAAACATAGATTTATTCCTATAAGTCTAATGAAAAGAACAGTTTGTTTTTAAGCAAGTGTAACGAGCACTATTTTGGTAACCAACTTCTCCACAAGAATTTATGTGAGAGGGTCAGCTCCAATCATACAGTCATTTACCATGTACCTTAACAAGGCGAATAATCAACGTATTTACAAACTAAACAAATTCAATCCCATCAACTCATAAAAAATGGGATTGAGGAGCAGACAGGAATGAGACCAAGACGTCTGAAAACACAAGGGGTCGCCACTTTTGTTTTAAGGAACCATATCAATCAAACCAGTTTCCCCGAGGGACCTGAGGGCACAAATATGGATTTAGCAGTATATTCAGAAGTTAGATTACAGTCTTGATACTAAGCATTTCAGCATCTTCATAATTTTA
The DNA here is from genome assembly GCA_002631895.1 of Agapornis roseicollis. Classification (NCBI taxonomy): domain Eukaryota; kingdom Metazoa; phylum Chordata; class Aves; order Psittaciformes; family Psittacidae; genus Agapornis; species Agapornis roseicollis. Next base: position 168,554 of record NDXB01016799.1, read on the forward strand.
ACACCTTAATGCTGAAAGATTAACTTCAGGCAGAACTGTAAGGAACTAGCCTTTTATAAAGTTTAAACTGGAAAGCTACAGCAGACGTAAAAAAATAGGGGAGGTGGGGGAGAGAGTGTGAGAGAGAACAGAACATTACTTAGTAAAATCCAGTGACATCTACAATAGTTTTACAGCATGTTTAAGCCCTCTAAGGTTTTATATCTCCACCTGCCTTCCATTTAAACTTACTCCTTGTTAATGAAAAGATGTACAACGAAACAGATTACAAATAGATCAAGGCAATACGTCTAAGTAAGCATGCCTGAAAGCCAGAAACAATATTCCCTAAGCACATGAAACAGATTTCCCATGGCATTGCTTGATTTGACTTTGTTCAAAAGATACACTCCTCTAAATCACACTACCCCAGCAGTAATTCCAATGAGTATAAACCGGACAGTTCTTGAGTAACCGTGGAATAAAACGACCTTGACTTCCTACCCTCCTGAAATAGGACAACTGGCCCTAAGAGTGCAGACAACAGTGTGAATCACCCTGGAGCATCTTCTGCCTTCTGAACAACCAAAGAAGTCATGATAAAACTGGATGTCTACTACTTACAGTGTTTCACTTGAGCTACCAACATCTAAGCACAAATGAAAAAGGTGCCTCTTTTTTAACAGATTGGTTTAATACTGAAACAGATAGGATGAAGTTAAAAAAGAATAGTCAAGATACTGAACTGAATATTTTGAAGCAAGTGCCCCAGCTGTGGGGAAAAGTGCATTTAGTTCAGCAGCAAACCAGCACAGTGTGAAGATATTGTGCTTGGACACAGAAGTTCCATAATGGAAGGAGGTACAAGGCAAGTCAAGATATAAAACCATAGTACATTGTTAACCAACCTCAAAACTTACATATATTGCAGTGTTTAAAAGTAAGACACATTCATTTATTGTACAAGGACTATAAGGAATCCTCAAAATTGCCTGTTGTAGTTTATGACTCAACATTGTAATAAAAATGTACATATATATTATTTCCTTGCCACTTAACTGTACTGTTAGACCTCATGGACTTGTTACTTCACAAAATGAAAACCGCTTTTCACGGAGTATACTCCACGTTTTTACCAATCTGAAAAGGTTTACTTGTGCTAGAAAAGACCAACCGCAAAAGGCTCAGTTCAGATATGTTATGCCTGCAACTGATAACTCAGGGAAGCAAGACTTTAAAGGAATTCAAGCTTTGTTCTTTTCTTTTTCTTTTGTTTTGACTGCATCCTTTTCACCTGCCAGTTGTTCTGATGAGCACAGGGGTTTAGCATACAAACCGGTTGATAAAAAATTCATCAGCAGAGGCATATAAATTCTCGATATGATTGATTAAAACAGAGCAAATCAGAATAAAACAAAATCCAGTGATTTACTCTGACTGTAAACAATATAAAAACACCATTTGCTTCAAATCTCAAAATAAGTTAAAAGAAAATCCAAACCTCAGGGCACAAAAACCCTTGCAGGTTTTGACACAAAAAAAAAAAAAGATGGAGGAAAACAGAAGAGTTCATTATATAAAGGTTATACATTTCTCTTAACTGAAAGTAAATCTAAGCAAAACTAATTTTGTCCCTTAAATTTAAACTCGAAGTTCATTGGCAATTGCTTTAAATGAACTGGCATTTCCAGATTATTCAGACAACTTCCATCCAATTCAGCAAAGAAAACTTAGACAAGCATTTGTACAGGATAAAAAAAAAATCTAAATGGCTATGATTCCTCTATTAGCAGAAACACATAATGCTGTCTTAAATTTGCCTTTTTATATTATTTATATATTTATATATATATATAATATAATATAAACCACATATATTATATTATATATACATATACAGACAGTTACAACATTAATGCAGTTTGTATTTGTACAGTGTATTGGACAATCCGATTAGCGTCAGACCATGGCACGATATGGTCCCTGCATTTTTAGGAACTGAATGATGAAGGAGGGTCCTCCTGCAACAATCTGAGGTGGAAGGTGGCTGAGCGGGCAGTTCTCAATACTCATTATTGACAGTTTGCTGCAGAGAGCCAGCTCAAAGGGAAGGCTGTGCAGATTGGGGTTGTCATTCAAATACAGTTCTTCCAGATTCTCCAGTGTACCTGGTTAAAATAAAATAATACAAAGTAGGTTTTGATTCATGCAGTTTATAACCTCTAAACAGAAGCTCTAAGTCCTCTTGAAGATTTTTTACTATATAGAATCTTAAGTCAGTAATTAATGCAAATTGTTCGCAAGTTTTTTGTTCACTGGTACCTAAGCAAGAACCAATTTGTTTTCGTTTCCCCTGTAAAAATTCCCATTACTACATCTCCTTTAGTTAGCAACTGAATTGAGACTACATAGAACTATAGAACTGAGAGGGACTTCACCTTAACTGTTCAGCCAAGTGCTTTGCAATTGCAGGTGCATTGAATAGCTGTCTAGTTAGAAGGCCCTAGAAAAATCTTTATATCATGCAGTATCTACTATCTCTTTTCAAACAGCTGTCATACCTTTTATGTAATTAAAACCCATATATTAAGAACCTGAAGCTGTAACTGTGTCACAGGAAGAAAGCAGGTGAAATCTCTGCACAGCAGTGAATTTTTTAAATGGAACAAACCTCTGATTTAACTGAATCCAAGTTTTACAATTGCCTCTAATGCAGACACTGCAATACAGATTAACCAGAAGCTGGTAAACAGAGAAATTTCTTCTTTTGTAAGACTTCCATTGCTCCACAACCATCAAATATAAAAATTAATCCATGTCTTTAAAACATACTCCAAACATACAAGTCCTTCTCAAAACATTCCCCATTTTCCAATCTTATGTACCACAAAGATCTCCTATAATCTAAAAGACTACCTAATCTTTCACAAGACAAAGAAGTAGCTGGGACTTAAGGCACAGAAAACCAACAATAAAAGATGGGTTACAGAAGAAATAAGAAATAGCTGACAGCATGATAGATGAAGCAGTCACATCTGAAAACAGTTAACTGTTCTCTAATCTGTTAAGATTAAGCTTTAATAACCAAACTGTACTCCTACAATAGTATTTCAAGTGTGCTTACTGATTTTAATTCCACAGCTTTTTTCTGCAGCATCCAAACTCTCTCCATTAAGTGAAGAACTAAATTACAAAGCTCCAGACTTAGATTCCTTTAGGCTCTTCTCTCACTGAGGCACACACAAGATGTGCAGCAGCTGTAATGGCTCTTCACTAAAGATGCTGGGAGAAACAGACCATGCTCCACCACCCTATCTGTACATCATTGTTTCTGACCAGTGTGCTTTGTGTAGCTTGTCTCATCCTTTTTATCTCCATAATAAGCTCTAAATTTAAGATGCTAACTTAAGGGATCAGACTCATGCTCTGGACCTACATGCTAGCAACCAACTACAAAGGAAACATGGGCTCTCAGATGCTCTGAATCCCACTTACTCTAGATGTCTGAAGCAGACAAGAAGAATCCTATTCCTCCTTTTATTTCAGTAGATTTCCTCTTCTGCACTTTACCTCATCAAGGTGAAAAACAATATTATGGTCTATAAACAGCAGTGTGTGCAGAAAGACTGTTGGCAGAAATATTTTCTTCAGCTGTCTACACTTTACACAAAGTTTTTGGCTACACCATCGAATTAGAGTATTACCAATGTGTTTCCTTTCTCTTTCTGAGAAAACATTTATGAAGTTGAGTGATTGATAATACACACATTGTGGGAGAACTTGGAGAAAAGGGATCTCACCATTCCAAGTTCAATTTGTGTTTAGCAGCTTTCTGCAGAACAACTGAAAAAACCTAGGCCATGCATTTCACTGCAGTCCAGCAAGATAAAGATCATACACAATAGTGGTCTTCCTGTGGCACATTCTTCACATCAGCTTATGTATACTAGGAGTTTGAAATGAATGTTGTGGCTTCTACTGACAGAACAGTAGATGCCCTCTCATGTCAGTAAGTGTTTTGGCTCAGGCACGCTGCATAAAACCAGAAAACGGGATCTTACCAATTTCCTCAGGAAGGTGTGTGAGAAGATTCTCTCCAAGCCCAAGGTGAGTCAGATTGGTAAGGTGACCGATACCTCTGGGAAGGGTGGTCAACTGATTATTAGTCAGAACCAATTTCTAAGGGAAAAAACACATGTTTAAAAATTAACTTGATGACTTTTGCTTCAAATGACAGCAAATAAGAAGATACATATATATATATATAACTGAAAATTTGATAGGTTCTACTCTTCAGCATTTGAACAAAAAAATCTCTGCCCTTCACCAACATTTCAGACAGCATCACTGAAGATAAAACTAAAATAGTAAATAGTAAAACACCTGCCTAAATATAAAAGCTTTCACGAACACAACTGAAATCAGAGGCTACTCCTGTGGCAGTATTGTACTCATGGTACAACAGTAAACTATTTCAAAGAGTTAAACTCCTTCAAACATTTGGTCAGTATTAACTGATAAATCTGAGGAAGAATTAGTGTCGACAGATTGTGGACGAAGTTGCACAAGAATCTTAACTTTTGGTTCTATGTCCAATCACAAACAGTTTTCCCCCTCCAACTAGCTGCAATCAAATCAGCATGGTGTAAATAAAGGATGTAAGATGTTTATCTTGGTCAATTATTGTTTCACCTGCAGATCCTTGAGGTAAGCTATTTCATTTGGCAAGGATTCCAGTTTGTTTTCCTCTAGATCCAACTCTCGGAGTTTCCGTAGATTTCCAATTCCATGGGGAAGTTTCTTTAGGAGATTGTTTGACAAGATAAGAACCTAAAAAAAAAAAAAGAAAAAAGATTCCAAACAACCAAATCCAGAGTTTCAGCAAGGCAGAGGTCAGTAACAAGTTAAGAGAGGATCTTTCTATATTTTCAAGTAATTAAGTCCAAAATCAGCCTACAGGCAAATTATGGAAGCAAACTGAAAAGATTAAATAAATCAGTTTGGTGATTAGCATCTTGGTTTGTTTTTTTTTTTTGAAGTCTTTAATGATACAAATACATAGATTTATGAGAGAATTCTTTCAAATACTATTTTACATAATAAATGCAGAGCAAAACCAAAGACCACCTCATTTCTTCAAAAGACCAAAGAAAAACAATTTCTCCTCCTGGACTTCCCCATTATTTTATTATGCTTCGTTTTAACTATCTCATAATCATGTTTTACATTATTTGCTGTGCTTGCCAAGTTCTCCTTAAAAAGCGTAGTACTTCCTCTTCTACCTATGTCCTTTTGGTTAGGAGCAGCAGCAGCAAGCAAACACATAGATCAGAGCACCGAAGCAGAACACTGCGTAAGTAGCCACTGCCTTTCCAAAATGGTCTCCTATCACACACCTGCCCCTAACACAGTGTTATTATCTTGTTTTTATCCTCCTTTCTAATTTGAATTATACATACCCTAGGCTCAAGAAATGTGTCCTTTGTAACAAGATTAACAGGAGTTACACTAGCATATCCTTTTTCCTCTAGAGAAGTCTTGCAGTCCTTAAAACTATATCAAGCCTTGGGACAACACAGTGAGTAGTAAGGTAATTAGTTTCTGATTAAACAATACTATTACCTAGTTATTTAACAAGGTACATTGAAACACAAGGATGTGAAAGAGCACCCAGTATGAGCCCTCACCCTAGACACAAAACTCCCTGCTAAGCCAACCAAGGTTGCAAATGCCTGGCTTGTACCAATCCCAATTCTCACAAGCTTTGTGTAACATGGAAACACCAAAGGCACGAACAGAATAGAAAACAAGGCTGAAACTGAAGTGAAAATCAAAACGAATAAAGTGAAAGCATTAGCACAAGCAGTATGTTGGTGGCCTTTCTTTATGCACTATGATATACACAGAATGATAAGAACAGTAATGTTTTAATCGCATATCAAGAAACAAAGGCAGGAACAGAAAATATTACCTATGTGCAACGCAGCTGACTTCACACTGCTGTGGGAACCTTCACTTTTGCGTAAACAGTGCCCAAATAGTTCTTTGTATTTGATTCTTTAATTACAGAGAAAAATAGCACTAATGGGCCTGCACACCATGCAGCTCTCCAGCTTCAGCAGCTGGCAGACCACCAGCAAACCCAGTTGTTAGAGGTTACTAACCTCCCAGTCACATCAATCACAGCCTTAACTCAAAGGGAACTGGGCCACTAAATAGCTATTACTCTGCCATATAATTTTTGTTCCGAACAACAAGAATCCCTGATTATTCAGAGCAGCAGTCACACTGGGAATCTGCAGTTTCAAATATGCCATTTGCTATTGTACTTTAACAGATTTTTCCCAGCAACTCACGGAGTCTATGAAGTCCCCTCAACTGCCTGAACAAGTACATCTATCTTGATTTCCTCCAAGGCAATTAAGTTTGCCTCTGCTGATGATTCCTTGTGAAACACGACTAGGGAATACAAGTTTAGTTCATGGTTTCAACCTATGAGATTTTAACCCTCAAATGCTGAGTATTCCCACATGGCTACCTACAAGATCACGGTGCTACATTCAAGTCCCCTCCGGCTGTAGACCATTTCATGAAGTTTTTCTGATCCCTGCTGTTTCCATGCTGGTCTCTCCCAGAATCAAACTGAGTTCAGTGCTGTTGCTTTTGCAACAATAACTTTCTACATGGTTAGGAATATATATACACTTAGCCTTTTGTGCACAGACACACATCTAGAGCCTACAGAACAACATTCAAAAAGCTGTTATAATAACCATAAACAGCTGCAACACATCTAATTAAATAGTAGACATATATTTATCTAGCTTTATTTGACCCAAAAGTAATATTGCTTAAACCTGAAGTAGAGAACACCTATTTGCAGAGATTCACTCAGCTGTTCATGTATTCTCTTCTCACCTCAAGAGAAACAAGCCCAGATACATCCTCAGGGATTTTTGTGAGCTGATTAGTTGCTAAGTTCAGTTCTACCATACTAGTCCAAGTCCCGAAGTCCAAGGGGAGAGAGGTCAGCTGATTGTCCTGGAATTTAACATAGCAAAAACATTTAGGGTCCATGCTTGCAAGAAATAGGCAAAGCATCTGAGTTATTAAACGAACTGCTTATTAAATGCTTGATAACAAAACAGTTGATAATTAAATCAAAAATAAAATGTTGCTAACTGTCCAAATATTTAATTCCTCCAAACATAATAAATACTAAGCAGTCCCAACCTAGAGTAACCTGATTGACTCTGTCAATACCAAAATGAACTGAAGTAGAAAAGCTAGAAGTACATAATTCTCAAGATTCCATGCATTGCATTAGTTAAAACATATATTTTTTTGTCCTCTCTTTGCTGCATGCAACGAGGAGTGGGAGAAAAAAAAAAGGAAAATAAAATTCACCATAACTTTTAAAGGTGCTATCAGCAATGCTGGAGTCCTAAGAATATATGGAGTTTACTAAACAAAGAAAACCCTCAAACAAACAAGAAAGCCAAAAAACCCAACCCAAAACAAACCAAACACACAAATGAAAACCAAACAAAAAACCCAACCCCAAAAGACAAACAAGTAAAAGCATCTGAACTGAACCTGAACATCCAACTGCTCCAAATGCTGCTAGAAAATTTGATCTAGAGCAATCACCACAAAATCTAAACACACCCAGGTCATACAAAGTCCTGGTAAACATGCAAACTTATAAATAGGTATGTGATAAAACATGTTCTTAATGCAAATTAAGAATCCATTTCTATCAAAAGATATTCTAAACCAGTAGCTGAGTTTAGCTACTACACAAACATTATTTTCTTTAATTTAAATAACTCTTTTTTAACTGAAAACTAACCCACCCATAGAAAAACATCACCTCTTTTCATAGTTCTCCTCACTCTAAGTGTACATAGCACAGACTTAAAGGTTCTTTTACTGTGCTCTACAACTACTGCCAAAAGTCTCCAAGCTTTGGTTTTGAAAGACTATATTCAAAAAAGATCTTTTACATAATTTTGTTTATAATCTAAACTGTAACAGTAGAAGGGGGTGTAAGAAATAAGCTACTCTACATGTTCATATCCCACATATTCAATAGCTCTGCAACCAACTTTCTTACTTTCATTGTTCAAACTTGAGCAAATGTGACAAAAGCTTAACAAAGACAAAATAGTAACATCTTGGTAGTACATTTTAAATTAATACAGATTTGTTCCTATAAGTGACAGCAGCAGTGTCCACTTCAGTGTGATTTAAGTTTGCCAGAACTCACTGAGCAGCAAACAGTGCTCCTCATTGATTTTACACACAGTAGCTTGTTTCTGTGCCTCACCTTCATGTTCAGCTTACTTAATACTTTAGCTCTAGAGAAAATTCCAAAAGGGATTTTATTGATGCGGTTGTGCTCCATATTGAGAGAGTAGATTGTGGAGAACTGGGACGGGCCACCCACAGGATAGGACTGGAAGCAGTTCCTGGCCAGTGTTAAACTAGTCAGTTTGACAAGGCTGGATAAAAGACCCTGTAGAGAGAAGAAAACCACCCAGGAACATAGGACAGATTTATTTGAATACATCTTTTTTCCCCTCATGGGTCTAATTAGAAATGTTTCCCCCCCACCCCCCTTAAGTCCATCCTCTAAGTACATGTTGCAACACACAAACCAGTGTTAAATTTGATAAAACCTCCATCAGCAACAACCTCTGGTCACAGGAATCAGCATTACCTTATTTCCCCCTCTTTTCTTACATACTGCCAAAAAAGGAAGCATATCCCATTTGGAAGCACAAGTTTAGGAGGTTTTGTAACTCATTTCTCCTCCAAAAGGATTTTTTTTAATAACATATTGCTAAATCTTGGGTAGCTCTGAAGAGCACTGTCAGCAACATGTCCATCCTCAGCAGCAGTCCTGGCTTTGGCTAACACCACCCAACTGCAGCCCCCTCAGGTTTAATGTCTGCTCACAGCTGAGAGCAGGGTCTAAAGCAGTATCAACTGCATGCATTGTTTTTCAAACACACATTTGATACTTCCAGTACAAAGCTTTGATAATTTAATTGAAAATCTGTATTGTGATCACATCTGGCAGAAGCTTCTTTTTAGTCTGTAACAGTTTCAGATAATGGGACAGGTCGGAGAAAAAAAAATAGGAAGGGAAGGATATGGAAATTCCAAGGTTTTTCCCCGATTTCAAAATATTCCTAAATAGTTATTGCTCCACCTTTCTCCCCACCACCTTCTTCAGAAACAAAAAGCAAGAAGCCTGGAGTTAAACTGTATAGCAATGGTTGTCCATTGAATATGGTTTCATTTCACTATGCAATCTAATCAGATTCTAAAATCTCAGCAGCATTGATCTCAGAGTTTACCTGGTAGGTACGTGCCAAGCACGTTGCTGGAACTGTGGCGACAAATAAGATCTAAATTACTGCTGAAGTGTCACCTTTGTTTATTACTATGCTAACTTGAACTCAGCTTAAGTATTACAGAAATTGGAGGTTTATGCATGGCATTACACACCATAAATAATGCAACATCTGCAATCAGGAATGCGCGGTAACAAGATGATGCTTCCAACCATATTCCTAATGTCAGTATTTTTGGATTGTAATTTCAGTGCTTCATTCACTGTAAAAGCTTTAAGAACATGGCTGTGCTGTTTCACCAGGAAAGCTTTGGCTACTTTTCTAAATAGCTCATTAACATTACTGTAAATAAATCAGGATCAAATGGGGACTTGTCTACATGTCATGGCTAAAACTTCCAGCACTGACATACAATTCTGGGGGCATCTCAGTAAATACCAGTGAAGCAATTTTTCCCCCTGAAGATAAAATAATGGATCTTCAAATCAGTATTAATCTAACCTAATCATTAACTAGTATAATCTTTGATTAGGAAATACAGCTTCTAGCTATACTTTAATTAACAGATACTCTTTGTCCTAGTGTTAGGCAGTCCCTGAGCTCTATTACAAACACACTTTATTGCTTCAAATGGATCTTGGCATTTCAAAAAGCCACTTTTGAAGTCTCCTTCCATACAAATAATATTAAAAATATGTTAGCTAATACACTCTAATAGCCTAGAGTAATTAAACACATTTGAAGGAAAGCAAGAGCGCTTTGGCAGTACAAAGAGAACAATGCTCTTCTATCTCTGAGAGCTGTGGCAGCGCTGCCTTCTCCCAGCCCATCCTTTTAAGATAAAATATTTATTAGGCATTGTGTCAACAGCTTCAGCTGTGTTTTGAAATTCAGAAGTTTCTTCTACAAATATAGTTCTTTGTGTTATAGCACAGAATGTTTAAACAGATTACAGTATAAACTATACACTTCTGAGAGGTAGCAGCTTAAGTGTTAACATACTGTTGGCAAATACACATGAAGAAGGCAGCGCAGTCACAGAGTTTTATATTATGACTGAACACATCTAAAGCAAGTACTCATACCTCACATTAGCTTTCTGTTAATTATACCATAGTTGCTTTTACAGTATGTCTATGTGAGGGGGGCTAGCTTCAGCTCTCATCTTCAAAGCAGCCTGGTGGCTTTCACTCTGCAGCATTTCCTTAAATGATAGTTTTACCTGAATGTTTATTAAATTCTCTGTTTTCAGCCTATCACTGCTGAGTTCAGAAATTTATCTGAAAGAAAGTACTTACTGCATTTTAATCCTACGAGTACTTTGCCTAACTACAAATACATTTTTTTTCCTTCTATCTGTAATTTCCTCTATACTTCTTTAGATAGCATTTTAACTCATTTTACACTATTTATACTGCTTGGGCAGGTGGGGATGACACCTTAGAAAAGCTGTTTGGGCCACCTTTAAAACAGATCGGAATAGAAACTGTATGTTGTGTATCTCAACTGTATGTTGTGGCCTGAAATCTTCATCTCAAAAGACTCTAAAGCAAAGGAAAAAAATATGCAGAATAGTAATAAATCACATCAGATTTTTTTTCCCTGTCATCAGGGCAATTCTTCCCAGGCACTAATGCTTCAAGTCAAACATTTTTCTCTAGCACCAGCAGTATACAGTACGCAGCTGAGCATCTCACACTCTGCTGCCCTGACAGTCTCAAGAAATTAAGAAAACAAAAAGGTTTAAAGGTATGACCCAGCAGTTTAAATAGTTTCCAAGTGTGCAGACATCAAAGCTGTATTTAAAAACTGGCCTGTCACCAACTAGCTACCCAGGACTGTGAAACTGGAGTCTGCAGGGGCATGTTTCAGAAAACTCTAGAGAAGGAACACACAAAACTGTACAGATGCACTGGGGACTAGAACCTTCTGCCTCTTAACCCCAGAGCCATCAGAGCACTCTGTGCAGGGAATGTGTTAATTGAAGAGACTGACAAGGTGGCTCCAGAACTTCTAACTATGGATATTTATCGTTGGTCCCACACTAATCCTGAAGCAACAGAGACTGAGCTAAGACAGTCAAGTGTAGCAGCTATGAAAAGCAAAGCAAGAGAACAAATTTCTCTTTCCCTTTCTCCCATGATCCTCACAGAGTCACTGGAAAGAGAAAAACAATGCAAATTCTTATTTTTTGTAACTGATGGAAGGTGTGTCAGTGAGTTGCCAGATGATATCACATTGGCTGTCAACATTAAAGTGAGAATGCTGAGGCCAGGTAGTTGTGACACTCTCTTAAAGGTCATTCCTGGCTTGAATAGATGGAGAAAAAGATACCCCATTTTTAGTTTTTCTACTTTTCCCCTACCTCCATGAAACAGAATAATTTCACATGTTCCAACCCCTCTACAGAACACCGATACCTTACAAGAACCTCCCCTCCCCAGTCCACTCCCTCTAATTCTCACCTCTGGTAAAGTAGAGATGTTGTTATTCTCCAGGTTCAGTTCATCAAGTTCACTGCACTTTGCTAAAGACTTCGGAATTGCTGACAGCCTATTGTACCTCAGGCCAAGACGACTTAGACTGGACAGATTTCCTATAGGTAGAAAACAGGCAATAATATATTAGATTAACACAAAGGCACAGAACAAGGTTTGACTTCTGAATCTTCTGTTGTCTCACACACTACACTTCAAACTTTTCACATGGTGAAATGGAGCTATCATCCGAGAACAGAAGATAACATATTGCACTGCTTTCCAATGCTCAAGTCAGCCATGCAAAGTAGATTGTACACATTAAATATTCTTCCTAAGTTATGCATAATATGGTAAGCAAGCAAGACTTATGTCCTACTGCAGAAGTCCTTCTATCCTGATATTTCTACCAAGAAAATACTCTTCCAGATGTCCCCAGTGTGACTTTTTAAAATTACAGAACGTATCATTCAAGGCCATGACTCATATTACCAGAACTTGGGCATACATCACACAGCTCTGGTCCTGGCAAAACACTTTCCTCTACGGGGGGGGGGGGGGGGGGGGCACCTTTTTAAC
>NDXB01016799.1:190314-230417 GCA_002631895.1 Agapornis roseicollis
CCCCCCCCCCCAAAAAAAAAAAATCCCACCATGTGTTCATGGGGGAATCTGCAATTAAAACACCAAGTAGCTAAGATCCCACTATGATTTTGATTCTAGACTTAAGACTCCTGGAATGTGCTAAGCTGTTCCACAAAGCTCATTTTTCTTACGGGAAGTGATCTAATATACAAAGCACTTTACAATTTTCAATCAACAGAAATACAGATATGAATGTATTAAGCCAATATCTATAAAGCAAGACATTAGGTCACTTCCTGACAACTAATATCTAAAATCGACATTTGTTACTGCATGAAAGTATGCTTATACAGTGTTAGATGAAACAAGAACTTTGTATTTTTACAGAGTGGCTATATTGGCTCTGCTACCTCTCTGTAATCACTGCTGATGCATAATCCCTTCCCTGCCACTCCCCTGCATGTCACCCTCCAACATCCCTTCCTCATAGCTGCAGCACATTGCAGTACAGTACTGCTAAGTTAGAAACCATGACTTTTTTCCTTATTTTTAACTAGTAGATTCAGAAATCTTCCTGTGGCAAACCCAACACTTGGTTAGATAGTCCAGCAGTGAATTTAAGATGCAGTTTTCAAGTGGGTTTTTTTGGGGGTGGGGTTTCTTTTCTCTTTGTGTTTTCTGGAGGGAATGGGAGTCTTTTTGAGGGGAGGGAGAAATGGAAAATGAAGGGGGCTGTTTGGTTTTCAAAGCAGCTTGACAAAAACATGCTTCAAGAAAAAAATAGGCCTCCATCAGAAGAGTGTCCACAGGGAGGAGGGGACAGACCTGGCAGTAATGGAAAGTCTGCTCCATAACAAGAGGCTCACAGTACATTAAATATTTATAACGAGCAAATGCACTTGGTCTTTTTTGTACCCAGCCTGCAAACCCCAGCCCCAGTTCCATTGAACTGGGGAAACTTTAACAGCACTTTTATATTAGCGTCCTGAAACCTGGCAGCATGCACATGTTGAAAGAAAAGCCACTTGTGCCAAACACCAGGTAGACAACCATGAGTAGGGAAGAGATAGAAATTGTAAGGAGAGATGGAGAGGCTGGAAATGCCATCCCGCAGCCACCAAGTGACACGCACCATTTACTTGCTGGGCTCTTCTCAGTACTTAACATCTCTTGTTGAACAATCCTAACCACACAAAGCAAGCTGTAATCTAAAAATCAAGCCACAACTTGCTTTCATGTTGAACTACAACTGTGATGAGTAAGAAATAAAGCCAATGTTGCTGAACTGGCTACGGCTGCCTTTTCTGTAACATGCATAAATGTAGGCTGATCATTATCATTTAAGCCAGAGTTTAAAACTTTTCCCTTTAGTATTCAATGCTGGCTCTTTGTGAAGTATACGTAGCACAAATACCAATTTCTGACTTTAAGCTCTTCTCTAAACAGCCATGCTCAGCCACTAAACCCTGTCAATACAAACAACAGGTATTTTCCACTGGAGCAAAAAGCGATCTAGTGTAAGGTTAAGACACGAAGGTGCACCACTGTCTCCTACCATTATTCATCTGCCTTTGGTGGTTTGATGTGCTATATAGCATTGATATGCAGCTCAGATAACCATGTGAAGAGACAGGTATGTGCATTTTAAAATAAGTTACTTCAGAACACTATAAAGACAACGCAATGGAAAAACAAAACAAAGAAATTGGCAGAAATCCAGCCTAACCAGGTATGAACCTGACTCAATAGAAACCACCTAAGCTTACAATAACTTTCTGAAGAAATAGATGAGTCCAAACTACCTTGATTGCACAGTCAGCAATTTCCTATCACAAATGACTTAACTGCCTGAGTAACTGTGTCTCTTGTACTCAGAGACCTTTCCCTGTAAGCACAGTGTTGCAGCATTTTGTAAGTGAGATTCTTGTTGTCCTCTGAGCAGCTCAGTGACCACCAGTCACTAAACAACTTGGTAAATTGTCCTACTATTCTGCACAAGAATCAACAATAGTGATCTGTGAGCCCTGTCAAGGGAAATCTCTCACTTGCTTAGAGAAATTTTCCCAAAATTGGCAGTTTATCCAAAGAACTCGCTTCTAAATACAACATGTAAACTACACGAGTTTTATGTAAAACAACTTTCAATCAGATTTACAAATTAGCTACAAAAATAAAGGCTGTGCTTACGAACTGTGTAGGTTAGATGCAAATTCCAGATGGAGTGGGATCTCCAGAGTTTAAAAATACCATCAATCCAGGAAGGAAGTTTAGCTCCAGTGGATACTTCATCAAAGTAAAGGCTGCTCAAGTCAAACTTTCTGAACAAAAACCCACAATAACTCCACACACTCTCAACAATTTACTGCTAGAAGAAAAGCTGGTGAGTGTTGCTAAGTGGTTCCTCACTCTCCTGCTCACTTTACTATGCGTTAAAGTACATTAACGAGATGTTCAACATTAAATGTTGCTTAAGTGATAATGTTAATTCTTCTGAGTATGTTCTTCTGACAAACAAGAGCTTAAAATCACGATGGCCTTGGTTTCCTGTCTTTTTAAATCACAGCATGCATCTTTTTCTGCCATCTGTTTAAAACTGATTTAATTAAATAGAAAAGTCATATTTTGCTGTTTCATCCTATATGGGATTCTGAAACCAACCACGAGGGTGGTTTTTTCGGTTCATTATTACCAATCTCAGTTGCAAACCCCTGTATTTTACCATATTAGAATATGACCACTTTATGGACTTGGAAGATTTTTTTCAGTTCTACTAAAGAGCATAAAATATATATAATTCATTTAAATCCTTTGTCGCTTTGGTTCAATTTTTCTTTCAAAGATGTTAGTTAAAACCATCTGCCAAATTATTACACTTCAATTATGAATCTTTTAGCCTTTTATTCCTTTTTATGCTCAGTTTTATTACAAAATTGTCAGACAATCTGCAGACATTTACTCATAACCACCGAACACCTCAAATCAGTTAGAAGGGATGGATTTTTTTCCCCTTGCAATTCTCATTCTTAGTCAATGCCACACCGCAGAACAGCCAGATTTATTAACGTAATTCAGACAGCTTGAAATTACATGTAATACACACACCTTGCTTTGAAAGTCAAGTGTGAAGCTGCTTTGAGCTGAACACCAGTCATTCTACAGTCACCAACCAAACACTCGTTCTTAAATTTGTTCCTCTTACTGAACAATTTGAAATAGTGTCTTATTTTCTCTTCTCCAGCATCTTCACATACCTATGGTTTCTGGCAGGTCCAAGAGCTCATTGTGCTGCAAGTCAAGGTTGGTGATCTGCGTGCAGCTTCCAATCTCTTCTGGAAGGTGTTCAAGCTGATTGTGCGCTACATCCAGCGTTATGAGGTTACACAACTCACCTAAAAGCACACAAGAAAACCAAAACATCAAGTTTTTAATGTACAGCTGTAGACAGTGACTTCTGCACAGGGATTAATAGAATCAGCCAGGATTTGGGATAATCTGAAGAAAAGCTATTGCTACCATAAAGTTATAGATACAAAATAAGGCATTACAGGATCATAATTTCATCAGTCAGATCTAAAACCTGATCAACAATCTTGAAAAACTCAGTTAAAGCTTTTATATATTTTCTCAAGAAATCTTATCTATCGATTGATTTTTTTTTCTGACAGTTCAAGCTGTGGAATACAAGTACAAAACCTACACTTCACACTTGTTTCAGACTGACTGGAAGTTTAAATCATCACTAAGTGAACTGTATTGAATTCTGCGAAACTGAGATCTGGTTCTACACCGCTCAGTATTTCAGGCACTAAAATCAGCAACTAAGACACACCAAAATTATTTGGCTGACAGTCCAGAGAATCCAAAGTAATGAGTGCTATTTTTTAATCATTTTTAGTCATCACAAAAAGGCAACAGAATATCACATTTTTATATGAAAGTAGAGGTATAGCAAATAAAAGTTTAAAACAAACGCCTTGTCTGATAAGCTTTAAAAAAAGACTGGATCTTAAAGTTTAGAGCAACTTCACGTTGAACTGCTTCATTCCTGACATTTACATGCAAATTAGCTGTAGAGCTGGCACAACTCTTTGCATACAGTAGTTTCACCTGTTTTAATGACAAACACAGGGTGTTCTGAGCAACAGCTTGATGGGTTTAAAGAAAAAAGTGTGTGCGTGAATACATGTGTATGCATTCACATTCTTTGCATCTGATGGAGGTGAAATTAATGCAAATTATTTGAAGAGCTTCAACTCTATCCAGTAAAGATGAGGTCACTGTATGTGTGTATAACAGCATCACTCAGTGAGTAACAAATTTGGAAGCGCAGCAAATTCCTTTTGAGGAGCAAATGTCTATTTTTAAGCTTCAGGGTTATATCCTTGACGCAGTCCTGTAAGGATTTTCCCACAGGCCTGTAGGACTGGCTTGGGCAAGTTCTGATGTGTTTAGAGTGTCTACCCATTAGATCAGCAGATAATCACAAATAGTGATTAAACAAATCATAAAATATTTATGAATTCAGACCCTGTTTTGAGTTGTAAGTATCATGTAGCCACAAACCACACTACAGATCAGGAAACAGTTGTGAAAGGCCAGCATAAAAAGAAAAAGCCTATCCCAGTAGCTTCATATTCCATTTTTCTTAGATGCTTGACACATAATTGATCTTATTTCCTGCAAATATTAAACCAAACTGGGATGTTTTTCTAGAATCTAGGCAGATGGAAATGCGGTGCTTAAGCAGCTCCTCCATCACTGTGTGTGTCTCCCCGCTCCTAAATCAGCACTCAAATGTATTCCAGGCAACCACAGTCAACAGTCAAACATGCTGTACCCAGCACTGCATAAACCACACATTTCAATGCCATTAATATACAGAAGAAAGCAAATATAAAAAATATTGAGCAAGAGTTAATGCTGTGTGGTAGGAGTGCCTTGTTATTCACAAAAACAAGTGGGCAAAGTGCAGAAGGTGATAGAAGGAGGAAGAAAAGCTTGAGGAAGACTTCAAAAATCACTCCCTTTAAACAAACAAAGAACCCCATTAATCTTTACTAAGATAACACGAAAACCTTCACGTACTTTGGGGCAGTAGTTTTCCCTTCACAATTGCTGTTTTCATTTGTTTTCACTTCAGACCTAAACGAATGATGTCAAATTTGAAATATGGCATAAATTTCGTTTCATCACACTGATTTCTCATTTACTTGACTCTTCCCACTCTACATCTGCTGAAGTAGAAGAAAGATTTGGGTTTCTGCAGCAACATTTGCCACACTTTATTTTTGCACCTGCTGAGAACTTTGACAACAGCAAGCTACGTGTTTGAAACAAACATTGTACTAGCTAATTCTGGGGAGGGAAAAGAAGAAGAGATGTCTGTTTACTTAGACAACTAAGGGCAAGCTAACGCTTTGCTTTAATTTGGACAGCCATCCTTAATACTGCTATATTAAAGATGCAGGCATTCTTTTAGAAGGCAACACTGGTAAACACATAATAAGAGTTTTGAATGTTAATATAGAGCGAGGACTGCCCAATGAGTTTTAGACAACAGAGCAGAAATCAAGTGGAAGTTAAAGCCCTATCAGGAAGCACAATGACTTAAGGAAAACAATTTCAAGGGATATTATAATATTCAGCTTTTAGTTCACATTGCTCAGTAAGGAATCTTGCTCTTGGATGTAATAATCCTTACAGTTTGACAGTACCTCACCAAAATGTTCTTTCACCCCCTGCCCAGCAGTGAAATGCTGCTGGCACTGAAGTTCTTTCGATACATTCACTTGGATTGCTGAGACACAACACAGAGAGCATGCAAGTCAACAAAGAGCACTCATGGTACATTCCTGCTGCTGTTCTCCAGGACATACAAGAAAAGATTCTTATCAATATGGTTAACGAGGTAAAAAATGTTTAGGTGATACGCAGAGACTCATCTTCACATGAAAAAGCACACAGAGGATCAGCAGCGACAGGAGAACCCAAATACTGGCTTTCCCAGGAGAATCATCAGCCCCAAGGCCACAGTGAGACCAATCACGGTGAGTAAATGGGAAAACTTACAAAGCACCTCACAGACTGAGGGGCTGTTATCGCATACAGGCCTTGAACATCTACTGAGTTGCAAGGAAGAGCAACTTGGCTTAGTAAAAGTTGCTATGGGATCTTTAGGGAAAGGGAAAGGGAGGAATCAATGTGGCTTTGAAAGGACAAGTGTGAGGAAATAGAGGGATAAGGAAATAAAAAGGTCTAGCCCTTTACAAATCAGTGCTGTTCATTCTGATGTGGCTGATCAGCATCATCTGCCCTATCATCTTGAACTCTGTTTTCCTGGGTGAGGGACTTTCTGTTCTGCATGCATGAAGGTCTGAATACCAGCAACACTGCAGTTAACATGACCAATAGTACTGAAAACATCCCAGTATATGGGACCAGACCCACTCTGGCCATGAAGAGCGTGCTGCCACCAGGCCAGGGGCAGCTCTTCCCCTGCTGATTGACAGCAGTCATTTACCCCCTGAATGGACACACTGTGCACTGCTGTACAACAGCAGCCCTTTCAAAAATGATGCCAGGATAAACACATGGCACAAACAATCAATACAACAAATAATGATCTGCAAGAACAAAGAGGCAAACTCAAGGCCATCTGTACAAAGGCTTTCCTAGGAGCCGATGTAAAGCCAGCTTGTTTAAGTGACTGAATGCGTCCTTCATATTGTCTGAACAGTGGCAACTGTATTGAGGGCAGTGCTTCTCAAAAAACAGGTAAAAATAAATTTCACCATGATACAAGTGGAATCTGGCATTTTTGCTTGGCCAGGGTAAGAAGGGAAGGTCAAAATCAAACCCAAAGTTTTCCTAAAAGGAAGATTTGCTCAAGTACAGAAAGAAAAATGGCTCAAGAGTGAGGAGCTCATGATCTTA
Source organism: Agapornis roseicollis (assembly GCA_002631895.1). Taxonomy (NCBI): domain Eukaryota; kingdom Metazoa; phylum Chordata; class Aves; order Psittaciformes; family Psittacidae; genus Agapornis; species Agapornis roseicollis. The sequence continues at coordinate 197,209 of NDXB01016799.1, forward strand.
TTCATATGAAAATACTCAATATTTGGTCTTTTCTGGTGTACTGCAGAAACACTGCTGAAACACATTCATATAGTAATCCATTTAACAGAAATATGCCAGCTAGAAATGTGCTGCAGCACAAAATCAGCCTTACCCAGAAAGTGATTTACTAAAGAAAAACCTATTCCCATTCACCACATGGACAACTAACTCCTGCATCACATCAACAGAGGATAGTTGGAACACCCAAAATCACTGGAGCAAGGGAATCACAACTTTAGGGAAGAACTAATCACAGGTCAAATGAACTTTCTGCTGCAAGTAATGTTAGAAGTAGACAAATCTAAAGCTCACAGTTGTAAATAAAGGATTCCATATTGATTACTTGCAACTGAACTGAAGGGACAAGCCATCTCAGGATACTGAAACAAATAAACTGGGAAGGTGCTGGAGTTTGGGGTTAGTTGTGTTTCAGGGGGTGAGGTTTGCCCTCCTTTTGCACTGTAATTGCAAAGGAAAATAAGAGTTGAGGCTCAAAATCTGCCAAGGAGGCAGGCAGAAATCACATGTACTAGCTGGCTTGACAATAGAAGATTCTGAAGTAGAAGTAATGCCCATACAAAATACGTAAAGCAGTTTATAAATAACCTTCACAAAAAGCTGGTTACACCCTATGATGTAGTTTGTAAAAACCTTAATTTCTACAAGATTAAGAATGCAGCCAATTCACATGTATTTTTCAGAGAAATTAGTTTGTGAAGGCTCCAACCACCTTCCAGTTAAAAACAATTGCTAAAAATACAGCTAAGTATACACTTCAACAAGCCTTAAGAAAGGTGGGGTGTGCAATCACCTCACAGTTGTTCTCATAGGCAGAGACTAAATGTTATAGTATGACAAAGCTAAATAAACCCTAGCCTTACAAAATGACTAATATTTTCTACATAATAAGGCAGAATTATAGTCCTATAACATGGCCAACCTTGAAAGCCTGTTATGACAAGAGGACCGAGGTACATGTCCTGACTTACATAACTCTGAAAATTTGGCTTGGCCATTTTAAACCCCAAATATCATTAAAAAGATACACAAGTACACACGAATTAACAGTCATGTAGGGAGAGAGGCCAAGAGCAAAGAGGCTTCAGTGTCTCCTACCACTAATTCACCCGGTAGGCAACACTCTTGGATGGCAAACACAGTTTGCAATATAGCCTGTTTTCCACTGGATTAACTCCGTGCCTGCCCATGCTTAAGCAGATTGAAAGTTATGAAATCCTTCATGACATGATAAATCCTGGGCCAGATGACACAGCAAGAGGATCAACACTCTTATGGAAAGTACAAGGAAGAAGAGAATGCAAATATTAGTGGGGCTTCAGGCTGCTGTGTCACAACATTGCTTGTAAGCTAATTTGTAAAGAATATTTATCTGAAATCAGCAATGCTGGGAACAAGTTACAAACAGTTCAGCTAATGTTGGTAGCTTTTCATCTCTCACTAGCTTCTCTATGGCAAACAAATTTTACTGTGTGTATACAAGTCTTTGAAATGGATGATCTTTAAGGTCCCTTCCAACCCAAACCATGCTATAAGTGTTCTGATTTTAGAGAAAAATGAAAAACACCTTTACAGTTTCAGGATCTTTTCTCTCTCTATAGGATCTGAGTACATCACTGTGGCAGCCTGAACTTCTTGCTGTCATCACCAACTGCCCAATAGAACAGTTAAGCAGTCAAGAGTGATTTTGAACTATTACCGTATGGCTATAACTTACACAGAAGAGTTCCTGAGTAGAAAGAATGAATTTTAATATGGCCACAAGTGATTTATGTCCCAAACTTGAAATAGTCATGTAAGTAAAAAAAAAAAAATAGCAGAGCAATATATTTAGGATATGCAGAACGTGCAAAAGGATTTAGTCATGGGAACCACTCAGAAACACACAAGCTGAGCTCAACTGCAAAGACAGACTCAAAATCTCATCTAAAACAAGTTTCAACAAGACACAACAGCAAAACATTTATTGCTTATAACTGAAAGTAACAAATATAAATAAAATTAAAAACATGTTTGAACGACGCTTTAAATATGTGAAACGTGTAGGAGAAAGTGTCTTCGCAAGGGCTCGAGGCAGGATTTGAGGTGGGCAGCAGAATAAATCAGCAGGAACCTCAGACATGCCAAGAGAAAGGCAAAGGCTTGCACTAGGCATGGAATAACCCCAGAATGCAGTACACAGCCTCACATCAGCCAGTGAGGAAACAGGTCTGCAGGGAAGGACCAGGGGGTCCTGCTGAAGCCCTGCCTGGGATCACATCTTGGATGCTGTCCATTCCGTGTGGAACAAGTGTGCGCGCTCTCAAACAATAAAGGCTAACCACCATTAGCAAGAGCAGCCTAAGGAAAGTGGTTATCTCTCTCTGTTCAGCAGTCACAAAGGTATTTAAACAGTTAAACTGCAGCACTGATATATTAAAAAGAAAAAAAAAAAGCTGGACTTCTAACAAGTTGTCGGTATTTACTGGAATTACACTTGGGGCATCATCCCAATAAGCTCTTCAGGCAGATCAAAAAGGCAGGACTACTTAATCATTATCCTAAAGCCAGTGTGAAGCAAATGTAATCATGAGGAATCTGACTAGCTGACAAGACAAAAGTGCAGCCCCACAAAAGCTTTCACAGGAATGAGAACTCACACACCAAACCTAAAGTTGGCCAAAATCAAGTTCTTCATCCTCCCTGCACCTCAAGAAAGCAAACAAGACTGGATCAAATAAGCACTGACTTGTAGGGAACAACATACACATATCAATGTCTATATTTATTCCACTTCTGTTCGAAACTTCACACTTTTATCCCACTAGAATACAACAACATATAAATTTTCTCAGCCGTTGCATTTACAGCCATTAGCATGCTAACAAAGCACAGGAACACAACCTCGTTTCCTTCAAACTGCCAAAGCAGAAAAAGGGGTTCTTAGATACAAATAATATAACAAAATATCTCTATATGTTGTCAGGTTGGCTGAAAAAAGGGGAAATGAAATTCAGAGGATCACTGAAAAGCTTTGCAACTAACAAGTCATTTAATAAGGGGGCACTATATTCAGCATGGTGTGAGCAGACATGAACTAATGCAGCTGCACACATCTGGTTTGCTGTCTGTGCTACTGAAAACCAAGCAGGTGCAAGTGTTCTGAAAAAAAGATTCAAAGTAGTGAAGAAACCACAAATGATCTAAATGTTGGGTAGATGGGGGAAGGGAAGAACAGAAGAGAGTCTCAGAGACATTCCGAGTCTGGTGTAGGCAGACTCCCTGAATTACAATCTAAAAATATTTCCCTTGTGGAACAGCCCTGACCAGATTCTCCATAGAATAAGAGTTGCATTCACAGACAGAAAACACAATATTTGGAGTCTTAAGAAACTTGCAGAAACAACTCAAATGTAGTTTCAACCGTGTTGGCAATAGTTCTAGTTGAGCTGTGTGTGATGACAAAAACACCCAACACTGGTATAAGATGCAACCCTGTCTTTGCAAAGAAAATATCATAAACTTGATTATGCGGTACAATTCCTTCAACACAACATGGAGGAATGCAGTAAAACTCTTGATACAAAAAATGCAAAAGGCTTGCTTAAGAAATTGAAGCATTTGCTTGGCCTCATCCCAAGACAGTTCCTCTGGTTTTCATCCCTCTCGTGCTGACTGTCTGATTCACCAAAGCATTTGCATTCTTCCATTCTAATCTTCAATGTTTTGATCTCAGTGGAATGGACAGTTTACCAGATACAGTGATGAAGCTGGAGTCTACCTTGTGAACTCAATTCCCCAATTATCCTTCCAGATTGTGTTTTGGCAAAACTTCCACATGGAAATCTTTCTGTTAAAGTTTTATTTCCTGAATACCACTAGAGATTCAACAGCCAAGTGAACAGGTAAAGTTGTCCTTCTGCACTCTGTAAGCATATATATTCAGCATCTGCATAATAGTGACCTTTTAGTCAAGACCAACATTCAAAGCAAACTTGTGGCCCTTTGCTAAAGGATGTAAAGCATTTATAGGAGCTTAAAGGGAAAAAATGGTCAAGTCCTTGAAATAAGTCTACTGAAAAGTAGTGGAGACAAGCTGCACCAGACTCAGGGAATCCCTCATACAAGAAGAGCTGAATCTGGGAAAGGAGTTAGGTTAAGCCCCATATATACACATATGCTGGACTTATGCAGTTCACTTAGGGCTACAGGCAGAAGCAGGATTCTGGGCAAGACCCACACTGAAAATTTATTACCATTGTTAAGTAGAATACAATGTGTAAGAAAGACTCAGTTCACAAAAGCAACACAGAGCAGCCCTGCCATCAAGAAACTTGCATCAATGAATTCTTTCTAAATCATAACAAAAAATTGCTTCAGGAAGGTAGGGCTGAGCTGATGCTACCCAGACTCCAGTGGCTACACAGGGTTTTGTGGAACAAGACATGGAAAAGAGGGGGAAAGGGGAAGGAAAAAAAATTACTCTGAAAACATAATCTGATGAGTTTTCAATGGCTCTTTGCAGACATCCTTCTTCAAACCACTCACAGTGCACTTCACATGCTCTTATAACATGGGAGCAACCTTACCTGTGAGGCTTCACAAATGTGCAGCAAGGCAGGCTGATTTAACAGCTCAGTATGCACAGAAGTGGCAGTCCTGCTCTTTGTTCCAGTTCATGCTCTCCTACACTCCTCCTCCTACACCAGTTCAAGTCTTACCTGAAACTCCACTGATTTCAACTAATGTAATACATAACAAAAGTAGCAAAGCAACTAACATTTCTCTGCTGGTGTAGTGACATAAATCAGCTCCCCAAGGAATGGCTCAAATGAGAGAGGCAGGAGTGAGCAACTAGGAAGAGGTGAATGGATACTGCTTCTTTTCAGCATCACTGAATAGCATTGAAGCTATTGCACATCAGCACAGCCACTTAATGAAAACTCCCCCTAATCCAGCTACTCTTGAACAGAGCTTTTGGCTAATCACAGGAAAATAAAAGCACCCAAACCTCAGAATATGTTTGCAGCTAAATGGATTTTGAAGTATTTTTAGATCTTATTCTAAATAAATCCATTTATATTTTAAAATACAACAATGCATATCAAGACCTCAGCTTGCTATGCAGTCTATTAGAATTGTTTCAATCACATTAAAAATGTAGAAGCAGTATGTATGTTGTTGCTGGAAAAGCGTTAAGAGAAGTCCAATAAATGACTAGTAGAAATTATTTGCTATGTACCTGGAGCCTGATTTGCCAAGTTACTAAAAGAATATTCTTCCAAATTACAGGTAATGTCTTCATTTTTGGTTTACTAAGTGAGTTCAGTTGAGTGAACTACTATTTAAAAGTAAAAGGCCTTCTAAATATTGAAAAGAAGGGAAACCTATAATGGAGCAACTGGATGCTAGGGAATGAGAGACGCAGCTTTCTGAGAGAAAAAAAGAGACCAGAAACACACACATCTATTTACTAAACTATAGATAACGACACTTCCTCTTTCTCACTAAAGCTTTTGGGTTTAAATGCAAAGCAACTTTTCCCCCAATGCAGTCACCTCATTTAAGTTCGTGCTGTTTAACTACTAAAGACAGCTTAAAGCCCAAAATAGAACCAAACTTGAGATTTCTTCCCAGCAGCAAAGTACTGGTAGGTTCACTTCTAGATCTTCCTCAAGACCATGCACGCAGTAAGAGGTCAGTTCTTTAAATGCAGTTTCCAGGACCAATTAAAATCTGACCAGCTATGGGTTCTGCAAACAAAATTTCATTAAATGCTTTACTCAGACTTTTAAGAAATGTTTTAGAGACAGTTTCAGGTTTCCCTAAAAGGAAGCTATTTCTAATACTACTGTTACATGCACAGCAAGTGGTGGATGCTCTAGATAAGCATTCCTAGAAACTTATTTGGAAACCACATGACCAATAGTATCATTTCTACATGTCATCCATCAAACAAGAAACACTACTACAGGATTGAAGGCTACAGATTCAAACTTTAAGAAATAACAAGAGGAAATTCTGATGACCACAGACCAACAGAATTAGCAGGAAACATTAACAAAAGGCATGAAATTAAAAGGTCTGAAAACAGACAAAAAGTGATTTGAAACAGTATCAGTGAAATACAAATCAGTTTGTAATCAACAGTTAACAGTTTTCTCCAAAGATATGGAACATTTAGTTTATTCAGTCTAGTCAACCCAGACTCCGTGGAGATGTCCGATGTAGTAGCGTGCAGAAAATAACTAGTGACAAATGACTAGTAGATGATGTCAAGATACCCAAGGAACTGACTACAACTTGCTATGCATGCAGCATGACTGAAAGTATCAACTTGGATGGAGGTTACCTCTCCAGGACTCCTAAGAATCCCCCTCAAGACGAATCTTGCAGGGTCTTCAGCAAAGACTTAGAAAGCAAGGGTTATCTAGCAAGCTAGAGGCATTACACAAAACAAGTAACTAAAAATAATGGAAACTATAAAATTCAATAGTGTAAAAAAGAGTATACTTCTACTACTACAGGGTTGACTTCTGGTGGAGAGGGAAAACACAGAAGATAAAGAGTGCAAATGTCTTAGGTGGTCACAAGAGTATTTGTATAAGTCTAACGCAGTTGCAATATGATCCAGATTAACAGAGTTACCTCCAGCACAAAGAGAGAAACTCTTATCTAGAATGGTATATTCAAACTAACCAAGCATGCTCAGCATTCAAAAGATAAGACAATACAGAATACGGGTAGTGGGGTGACAGAAGGAATGAAGATTTTATGCAAGATTAAAAATCGTGGTCTGAGTAATGGCCTGCTGTCGGTACATACAGTGTGAGAGCAAATGTAAGCAACAGAGGGAAACTGCTGCATCTAAGAACAGTGAAACATCACCGTCACAAAACATCGTAGACATACTGGGTGTCAGAAGAAAAGTCTCAAATATCAGAGCACTTAGGACTCCAGAACCCACTTTCGATTTCTTTCAATGAGAGCAGAAGAAAAATAAAGTTTATTTTGTAAGGCTGGAGACTTAAAGATTTCTAGAAAAGGAATTAAATGGGATGATTGCTTACAAATCAGGTGAGCCTTTATTTTAAAGCAGCAAGGTTCTAAAGCTGGAAAGCCTTTTTTTATACAGAACTGGTATTTTGTGCTCAGTGGTAGCAAAAGCCATCACAAGTCTCTAGCATCAGGGTAAGACTTCGATTCCTTTACACTCACTGTGGCTCCTTGAGGGAACAGAGGCACTATCCCATCTTTCAGGCTGAAGCCTGGGTGTTTTTTTTGTCCAGGGTAACCTTTTGTAGCACATCTACCCCCAAAAGACAAAGTAAAGAAATCCAGGATTCTTCACATAGCTGCACATCAAATGAGGGATGTGAACACATCGCAGCTAACTGCTGCAAGCCTCTTCCTTGCTGGACAAGTCAGCAGGTTACACAAGCACTGGATTTTTAAACATATGAACAAGCATACTAGCTTACCATCAGATATGTGAGCCTTAGGCCCTGGAACAATGGGGTATTTTCAACAAGAATTTGAAATGCTCTGCATGATATTGCTTTATAAAAGATAATGGCCTCATTTTACTTCCCGCTTTGCAGCAACAAATATTTCTGTGTTGTTTACAAGCTGGTAAGAGTATTTGCTTGCATATAGTATTTAGAAACTGTTATAAACAGACAACAGATTAAAATCACTGGGACTTAGAAGGCAAGTTTGTTCTAAAGTGCACATGTGAAATACAGAGAAGCAATGAATGTTTAAAGAAACAGACAAATTCCATTGGAAAGTAAGAAATACACTTCTCAGCAGTTTCAGTTTTCAGCTGTGTTTCCAACTCAAACATTTCATCCTTGTAGACAACAAAAATGCATGAAAGTGAGTGAGCAGAAATCAATTACAAAAGTGAAACTATTGTCTGCTTTTACTGCTGGAGGAGAAAGGTTTTCCAACGCCTGCTCTGTGCGTCTTGGCAGGTAAAATTATTTGTGTTACTTGAACTTAGGAATCTTTTAATTAACTTATTTTTCAACTGACGCAATTGCAGGCAATCCGGTTAGAGAAATTTGCTTTGAATAAAACAGGATGTTGTTGAACGTATTGATTTCCCTGTAAAAATTCTTCTAAGGGTGACAGCCGTCTTGCATTTGTGCTTCTAAAATGCCTTCCACAACAAGGTGCTGATTCGTAACAAGGAACATGGGCATTATCACAATACAAATAAAGGCACGACTAACTGCTGGGTACAAAGACAGAAGTAAAGTAGTTAATGTTTTCAAGCTCAGGTTTGATAGAGAACTGAGAATGCTGCCTGCATGCATATCAAACCAAGAATAATGCAAAAGAAGCAAACCACATAAAATCCTTCATTATACATATATCAACTAAATTCCTCTATAAAGCTGTTACATGAGTTCTTTCAAGACTATAGTGAACAAACACGTACATAAATTACATACTTTAATGCAAACTTAACCATAAGAATTCAACAAACAAAACTGTTAAGAACCAAAGATGCTCCAGCAGCAATAATAATGTCAGCAGCATCAAATGCCTACAAAAAGGGCACCACCAAATTGCAACAGCTCACAGAAATGTTTTCTTCATACATTAGTACTAAATTAATGCTGTTCTATCCCCAGATGAAGCTCAGGAGCTGACTCTTCACTAAATTACGTTTAAAAACTGAGCTACAAACAGACCCAAGTAAAGTATTGACAATTGTGTAATACAGTTCAGCCAGCTAAATCAGCCACGATTTCTTCAACATATGTAGAAACATGTGGTATGTTGGGGTGTTTTCTGCAAACATAAGCCCCATGGGTTCCAGGATAATTCTTTGATTAATAAAAGGTTCAAAGAGGCTGCTGGACTTTAACAGAACTGCCAAAACAGGTCAGAATTGTAACTCCTCAGTTCTCCCAGGAGAAACCCCCAGGATTGCCAAGATGCACGTGCCAGCACAAAGACTGCGTCGATCAGAAAACACATCACATTAACCATTTAATTTTTGCCTAGCAAACCAGTGTTTCCGTGGCTATAGCAGAATCCACTCTAACAGCTGTGCCGAAGACTCAGACCAACAGCTAACAGCCTCACTGCTTTTCTCCATTCCTGCTGTCACATACAGAAGCCGTCTGTCCTGAACATTGCTGGTACCATGATCAGCAGTTTCAGACATGCCCAGGAGCTCCTGCCACCAGGAACATGTTATCTTATGCATCTTTCATATCAAGGTGCAGGAAAAAGAGGCAATCACTGCCGGCTTATAAAGATCTGTTAGGGATCCAAGCAAGAGCAGTTCCCAAGCTTTGCAAACTTAGTGAGCACAGGGGCCAACTTGTAACACTTCACATACTCACGCACTGGCTTGGCTAACAGGAAAAAGCCCTGCATCAGCTTTTAAAAACAGGGCACAGGAATTATTACTCATAGTGTTACAAGGACTTTAACAAGGTTTTTTTCCACACTTGAAGAAAGTTGAAGCAGTTAACTGCGTTAAGTTTTATGATTCCCCTTTCCTTAAAGGGACTAAGCTCTGCTTGCATTTAAAAAACTGGTGATACATAGGAAAAACACAGCAACGAATCACCCTTTTATGAGGGACACACATTGTCCAAATATTGCTTGAGAACAGTGTGATAAAGAGATGTTTTCCATGAAGCAGAACCTATTAGGAACAGCTTGAGTTCTTAACATATAGCTATTCCAGCATTTTTTTTTTTGTAATAACCTATTTAGATCAATAAGCCACTTTCATACTATTTGACCATCTTTCAAACTTTTGTAACTAAGTTTGGAAAAACAAATATTCATTAAAAAGTCGTAGGAATCATCAGCCATGCATACAACATTTGGTCACTTTATATTAAAAGTCTGTGTATTAATATATTCATGACTTATAAAAGGTAGAGGCTTTCATGAATCATTAACCTACATTATTAACTGTTACAGCATCCAACAGCTTGTTCACAGTAACAGCATGTAGCTACCTATTCTACCTTGTATCACCATGGTCACACCCCTGTGTAACATGCCCATAATGTGTTTATAACTTGCAACAGTTCATAAATGATTTATAAAGAAATCTTGAAATATGCCCCTATATCTTTTCTTTTTTCTCGTTGTTAAACCATCTGGGCTCTGAAGACACAATATGTGAAAGCACAAGGCAAAGATGAAAACAAGATACACGTGATTTTAAGATGATGGATGAAGAAAAAGGGCATGATTTATAGAGAAATATTCAAGGTACTGATCGCTCTCAATATAACCTGACATTGCAATATGATCAAAAGCATAATTTCATGAGGTTTTAAATGGGCAGCTGGAGAAATGAAGCGGCAGTTTATGCATACATCATTGAATCGCAACCCGAACACAAGCACAGCATTGAACTTTCAGTCAGTGTCATCGCTTACCAATTTCAGCAGGTAGCTGCTTGATTTTGTTCTCTCGTATGCTAAGCATGGTGAGCTTTGACAAGTTTTTGATATCCTTTTCCACAGTAGTTATACGATTAAAGCGTAGATAAAGAGTGGCGAGAGAGCTTAGCCTATACACCACTGAAGGGATTTCTCTAAGTTTGTTATGCCGCAGGTCAAGCATGCGCAGCTTCTTCAAGTTATCAAGAGAGTCAGGCAAACTGGTGAGTGAGTTTTCACTCAGCGCCAGTGTCATCAGGTTCACAAGACAGCCCACCTCTGCCGGGAGGGACTGCAGTTTGTTACTGTATAAATAAAGTTCTGTTAACTGCGTTAGCTCTTTGACAGCTGATGGAAGCATGTGTATAGACCTCTTGGATAAATCCAAGCGCATTGAATTCTCTTCCCGGCATTTATTTAGCTCTTTGATCACTTCAGCATTGCTGGATTTTTTGCGGGTACCTGTGGCCGGATTAGGTCTTTTTATCGTATTGTCCACTGAAAAAGCTACCCCAGGCTGCGTGCTACTGGAGTCCTTCTTTCCATCTTTGGCATCTTTCCCTTTGGTCTTAGGCTCCTTTTCTTTGCTCTCTTTCCCAAAACCTCCAGAGGCTTTGGCCTCCTTCTCCCTTTCTTTTGATGATGGGACTTTTGGATCCTTCTCTTTACAGTCCTTTTCTTTTCCTAGATTACTACTCATGGTGACTCAGTATTTAGCAAGCACCACATGAAATCTGTTTCTGAAGTTCACAAGAATAATTCACTGCTGAAGCAACAAGGATCCTTAAAATATGCAAGCGCTGAACCAAAGGAGGAGCTTCGGAGGTGCGATACCCATTTGCTACATATTGGTTCTGAAGGCACTCTTTCCTAATCCTGGTATCAGGAGATTCACCTCTGGAGATTAGAAGGTCAAATGCTCCGTATTAGTATTTCTGGAACACAGAGAGAACAGAAGCCAAAGTTAGTATAAATACAAAACTTCACTTCCAGCTAGACGTTGGACATTTCTACATCAAGCCTGTGCTCACTAACCCAGGTTAATGATTTGTCCTTTTCTTCAACTGTCAATGAAAAACCCAGTGCTAAAGCAAAAATACCACACACATAGCTCAGAGGACTCACTGTGGTAGAACAGCTATACTAACTACTATACATTAGCAAAGAAAAGCTACAGTTCTTAAACATAACACTACTTTCAGTACTAATTTGAGTCACCATCTTACATCTTAGCTAGCTCACAGCATAGCACTCTGGCTCTCAACAGAAGCAATCTCTCTCCCCTCCATGCCAAATCAGTTAATAAAGATCTGCTGTAATCTTAAGTGCCTGCCTCTTCAAACAAACCTGTACAGGCTTATTCTTTCAGCACCAAAGAGTCTCACTTCGATCTACAATGAAATCTAATATGCGCCTGTAACACGAACACTTTGCCCCAGATCTCCCTCCTGACCAGCTCTGAACCACACAGCTCTGCTTTTAACGTGGAGCAGGATGTTGCCACCAGCTTCACTGCTTTGAAGATGCAAATAGGAGAGGTTTTAAAATAAACCTATCAAAAAGTCAACTGAAACCTCAGAAGAAATAATATATTATGCTTCCAGAAAAGCAAAATTATGAAGGAATTTCTCATGAGAGTAGGATATATCTTTCGACAGTATCTTGAATTCTTCCCTCCTCAATGACTATAATGCAGCCTGAGGGAACAGATGTCTGAAACCTATAGAGCCCCATTTACATTTTTACAAAATCATCATGTAGCACAGAAAGTAGCTTTGCTTCATGTTGCAATTCAAAACACAAGGTGTCCAAGAACTCCACTACTCTGAATACACTGGAGAGATTCTGAATGTATCTTTGTGGAAGAAAATTAATGGTCAGTCAATGGCAACAATAATTTCATGTCTCCATGTTAGTCCACCTTTTAGCCTAGAACCAGCTTTCATTCATGGATGAAGAAAGTTTGTATCTCAGAAGAATACCTTCTTTCCCCAGCCACCTGAGCTGTGTTAAATACCCTCAACACCTCCAAAGCAACTGTGTCACTGTCCCAGAATTCCAGCTTCTGAGCAAGTTCATAAAGTTCATAATCAAATCAATTAAATAATAATTTGCATACTTAAGCCATCAGCAAGTACTAGAAATACAACCATTTCTTCAGCAAAGTTCAACTATTTTTAACTGCAGAGGTATGCTATGTACACTTGCCTTCAAGTATAAACATGTGCTCAGAGAACACAGAAGAGCAGACTTTGCTCAATATTTGTTCAGAGTGAAAAAAAACAAGTGAGGAAAATCTATTTAAGGATGGTAAGAAGGGCAAGCCACTTTACCTCGCCTGCAAATCAGGCTGGTTAGTAACCTCACCCAGGAGGTGGCCTCCAGTCCTTCACCCTGATTTATTACTGTTGCAGTGTCACAAAGCATGTGCTCCAAACCCCATGATATCAAAACCCATGCTGCCTCCAGTTACTGTGTTCTGGACAATTCTGTTGTAAAGGGCCATAGCAGCAGCAAGCGACAACAGCTTTTAACTTTGATGCTTTCTCCAACACTGAGTTCTCTAAAGCAGCACAAGCCAGGTCTTTAGTGCTTCCTTAAGATTCCCACCCAGCTTTTACACCATCCATTAACCTGACCTATCCTCAAGATTACTAACCTCACCACATTATGTTTGAAAACTCATTCTCAGCACTGTGTAATCTACATGCTCGTAAAAACTTCAGCAACAGAAATCGTAGTGACTCCAAGTGCAAAAACGCAGCTGACTAAAGGGTGGGAGCCTGAAACGCCTGACAACTTGTTTCAGAGTGAAAGGTAACACGAAGAATCCAGAACACAGCTTCTGCATTCTGATACTATACAGAGAACTCAGCCATGTAGCAGTGCCAGGCAGCTACTGCTCCACATCAAGCCCCTCAGGTGCAAAATACTCAAAGGGCTGCTGCTCTCATGAGCTTTTAACATAATCACATTTAGGACCCACCAAGAGATTTGTTTCATTTCTGATGTGCACAGCAGCTGAAGGGGGTTTTGAAAGAGCCTCAGAAAGAGAAGACGGCTGGAGATCAGTACTGCTGAAAGCAGCTCGATATTGCACATGCTCCAAATAACCCGCGCACATTTCACTGCCTTCATTAGCAATTACTTTAATTGTACCTAAAGAAAAAGCAGGGGGTGTCTCCCTGTTTCAACATACAGTTCAACATTTCATTTTCTAGTAAGGAACAAAAAAATGCTTTGCCTATACAAAAGAATAAAAATTGAAAAGTCATTAGAAACATCACCTGAAATACATGAAGAAAATTGAGAGCAACACAAAGGGTCATGAGCAGAGACTTCAACGTGGCCTCACAGTTAAAAGATGTTATGAGGCAGTCAACTTGCAGGCAAGCCACAGCCAGCCGTGGTTTCCTAGCACACTGAAACTGGAGCCAAGCTCAAAGCACAGCACGCCTTCAAGATATACTCCCTGTTCACTGACAGGCGGCTAACAGTTAAATGCACTGCACCTATGACATTTTTATGCCTTTACTGGGGGTTCTGATTACTGTTCAAGACTGCAAAATGTATTTAAAATAGCTTGAGAAGGTTTAGCCCTTTTCTTTCCATGGAAATTTTATAATACCTACAATAACTACAACTTACACTTATAAGAAGAAAAAGCTTATGATGAGACCTTTATCAGATGAAACACAACAACAGCTAATGCAGGGGAATCACATCAAAGAAAATGCCTCACCTCTCCAGAGTCCAAGACACCTCTAAGCCATCAGCATCTCACTTTTCCCCAGCCAGCTCAACAGGGCTGAGATTCCCATAGCAGAAGAACTCAGCCAGGGTACCTGGCAGGTTTCACCCAGTTACTCCATGAACCAGTAAACTCCTCTGCCATGAGCAACATCTGCTTCTCAATGCAAATTACTCTCAGCATCCCTGGAACCCTTCTTTCAGGAGGAAAAAGTCTCAGTAAGTACAAGATCCAGGACCAAAGTATAATTCATGAGACAATCCTTTATCTTCCTACAAGGCCATAGTCACCACTAAGTCACCAACTTCCACGAGTGGAAGGAGTCCAAGCAAGAAGTCTTCCTTACTAAGTAGTGCTGACTTAACCCCGGAATGGCCAAATCTGTGAAACAACTGTTCTGGGCTGTCCTGCAAGTACAGTATGGTGTTCTTGTATCATAACACAGAGACAGCATGGGATCTAAACAGCTATACGAAACTCATCCTATTTCTAGCACTTCATTAAGTTTTATAACCCAATTTTATGAGTTCTTACAACCCAATCTGCCATTGCAACCTAACATATTTGCATGCAATATAAATGAGAATACATCTCTGATGTTGCATGCTTTCAGTACACAGGACTAAAATCTTTCCATTTCATACATTAATGACCAAGTTTTGAGACAAAACTCAAAAGGACAACTATGCTCAGAACTCTATAATCTTACCAACATGTATACAATTTAAACGCTCAAATTCACATAAGCAGCTCCACAGAACTTTTCATTGGAGCTGATGGGGTTACCCACATACATCAAGTTAAGCACGTATGTAAACTTTGGGCAGGCATAAGCACAATCACATACACTACAGAGGAAGCTAAATATGTTTCAAAAGGTTATTCATATTTTCTAAGCCCTTTTGGTTAAGGGACAAGAGCCACCATTAGCTCTCAACTACAGCCGAACAAGCATTCATTGTGTCCCAAAAGGAGAGCTTCTTTTAAAGATATTTTTAGCAAAAGGAAATTCAGCTAAATTAGCCAGTTCTGCCAACTACTTCCATTTTCCAATGCTGTTCAAACTGACTTCCTGTCAATAGTAATTGACATAAAAACATTTAACTATTAGGTCTTGGAGAACCTGGAAAACTTAGTAAGACTCTTGCTCTGCACAGTATATGAAGGAAAATAAAACTTTCAGAGAAGTTAAAATTATCTCTTCCATGTTCCAAATATTTCTTTTTGGTAAGTAAAACATTTGTAAATAGCTATAAATAACCAGCATCACATTTCTGATTCACTCCTCCTGATATCTGTAACTGTCCAAACTCCAGAAACACAAACAACTTCAGCCTAACCTGCATCACCCTCCCTAGCTGCCTCTAAAAGAAAAACACATTGATCTTGGCTATTTTACTATCTTTTTTAAATACATACAAGTAATCAAAAAGAGATTCCAGTTACTCTGAGCAACACAACCCAACACATTTATGCAATAAATGCTTTATTAAAAAAACATGGTAATGAAGAAATAATCTAGGAATAATACTAAACTAATCACCTGGCAATACACATAATGATGCTTCCTGGTCATTACCTAATATAACGAGGCTTGAGATAAAGGATTCCATCCAGCTGCTATTCAAAGAAGGCTGTAAAAGTTTTAACTATCTCCTACTCACTACTGCAGAGTACTTTTACTACCCTATTCCCCCCCCAAATAATCCACCGCCACTATTACTTCACAGCTTAGTAAAGACTTTGACCCAATTACATCTTTTAATGTTGATTTTATATGAACAAATTGCTGAACGGGTTGTATGCAGCTCTGTAATGAAATGCCAAGAGGCGTTTTCTGCCCAAGTGCTGGGGTGCCCAAACCCCAGGTGCCAGAGGAAGCCAGTCAGCTTCTGGTGAAGCTGGCGGCACCAAAGACCCATTGCAAGTCTTGCTGCTCCTGCCCCAGGATGGTGGCACCCCTCCAGGAAAGGCTGTCCCTGCAGGAGTTACCCTTAGCAGTCCCTCAGCTCCTAGAGGATGTGTAACACACCTTGTGAGTTGCAAGTATATGAAAGTTTCCTGCATGTTCACAGAGATGGCTTGAAATAAAAATAATTCCATTGACATAAAATATCCCCTCACTGCTGAAACTGCTCAAAATCCTCATCACTGACATGGACAGTGGGATTGAGTGCGCCCTCAGCAAGTTTGCCAATGACACCAAGCTGTGTGGTTCGGTTGACACACTGGAGGAAAGGAATGCCATCTTGAGAGGTGCACCTGAGTGAACAACACGAAGTTCAACAAGAGCAAGTGCAAGGCCCCACACACGGGTTGAAGCAATCCTGAGCGCAACTACACACTGGGTGGAGACTGGATTGACAGCAGCCCCGAGGACGACAACTTGGGAGTGTTGACTGATAAAAAGCTCAACATGAAAGCCAACCGTATCCTGGGCTGCATCAAAAGGAGCGTGACCAGAAGGTCTAAGGGGGTGACCCTGCCCCTCTACTCTGCTCTCATGAGACCTCACCTGGAGCATTGTGTGCAGTTCTACGGCCCCCCACATAAGAAGGAAATGACATATTGGAAAGTGTCCAGAGAAGGCCAAAAAGATGATCAGAGAGTTGAAGCATCAATCCTATGGAGACAGGCTGAGAGATTTGCAGATGTTCAGCCTGGAGAAGAAAAGACTGATGGGAGACCTTGCAACAGTCTCCCAATACTTAAAGGGGGTCTACAAAAATGCTGGAGAGGGACTTTATACAGGAGGTTGTAGAGATAGGACAAGAAGGAATGGCCTTAAACTGAAAGAAGGGAAATTTAGATTAGACATTAGGCAGAAGTTCTTCCCTGTGAGGGTGCTGAGGCGCTGGCACAGGGTGCCCAGAGAAGCTGTGGCTGCCCCATCCCTGGCAGTGCTCAAGGCCAGGATGGACACAGGGGCTTGGAGCAACCTGCTCTAGGGGAAGGTGTCCTTGCCCATGACAGGCAGTTGGAACCAGATAACCCAAATCAGTCTGTGGTTCTATGAAGTATTTCCCTCTCAAGTGATGAGACTAACCAACAGCAGTTTCTTCTGCTAAAGGAAAATCATCATGGCACATTATCTTACAAAATGGTCACTTTACAGCTACACTTAAACATCTACTGGGTCCTGCTGCTTCAGTAGACAAAACAGGCACTTTAAATCATAAACATTTCTAATATTTGAAGCATGTGATATTGAAGACATCATTTT
This sequence comes from Agapornis roseicollis, assembly GCA_002631895.1. Taxonomy (NCBI): domain Eukaryota; kingdom Metazoa; phylum Chordata; class Aves; order Psittaciformes; family Psittacidae; genus Agapornis; species Agapornis roseicollis. Next base: position 214,625 of record NDXB01016799.1, read on the forward strand.
CACTAATGCCTACACAAATTACACTGAAATGAAATACAACATTACTTCTTCTGTAATGTAGCAGGAAGCCTACAGGCCTGCATTTGAATAGAAAATTCTGTACTACATGTATAATTTTAAATCATGGAATAGAAACTATTTTTCTCTTTGTTCTGTGTTTGCACTAAGCTCAACCCAAAGGGTGCACATCACAGCCAGTGCTTTTCAACCCAAGTAACAAAAGAAGATCATTCCAAATATTAAACATGTCAAAGAAGTAAGGAATCATCTCATACTTGGCACTCTAAAGGAAGCAGACAACGATTCCACTACATAATCAAAGCTTTGAGATTGCACTTCTGATCTAGAAAAGTCTAGTTAGTCAGACCTAAGTAACTTTTAACAACAAGACAGAGCTCAAATGATATCTAGTAATTGCAGTGATGAACAAACAACAAACAGAAAATATCTACCTTCCTAGGAGTATTTACCTTTTGCTTGGAATAGCATGGGATATATGGAAAACATTTCATATTCTACTGCACCACAAACATGAACACATCAATAAGCAATGGACGAAATTCAAAGTTCAGCCCAAGCAGCTACAACGACTTTCCATTCTCAATGCCACATACGCAAACATAAGATGGTCACCACGTTCATTTCAAAACCCAAATAGCTTAAGCCAACGAATCACTTGCAAACAAAGCACATTCTCTCCTACAATTTGCTAGCTTCAAACATCTGAGCTACAGAGTTTTCATCTGTGTAAGTGCATTTCAGCTTCTGCCGCTGCAGCCACCACAGACCAGCTGGGAGCAAACTGCTGAATCAGTCACAACGTGGTTGCGTGGCTCCTCTGAACACAAAACCTCATTGAGAGGTACGGAGACAGCACAAAACAGCCAGCCATTGCTCCACCACAGATCAAATACATCACCTAATCTATCTCGACAGAAGTAATGCTCCTGAAACATGCCAGCTAGAGACTTTCTCTTCTTTGGTAAGAAAACCCCTTGATTTTAGTGGACAAGGCGGTCAATGGCAGCAGCTGTAATGGTTCTTAGAGCCAGCTGTTATGATAGCTGGTTTGTTCAACAGAGAAGGCTGACCATTAAATTCATCTTGGTCCTGTAATGAATGGCCAGCAAATGGTAATTTAAAGATTACCAGTGTAGCTTGATTCCAATGTATCTGGATATGACCCCACTTTCCCCCCCAGTCCCTTCTCACATCAAGGTAACTGCTTGTTGTCACCCTGCACACACAGCCCAAGCCTGTGGAGCTGGATAAGTGAGGAGGCCAGGACCCTGATAGCTCACTAAGCCCTTTAGGATATCTTCATCTGCCAAATGATTGCAACCAAGACCATTCTCTGCCTCCTTCCTGCTTCCATAGCTGCAAAAGAGCTGAGCACAACCCAGTCTCACAGAGGGAACGACTGAACAAAGATCAGACCAAGGGTGCAACAACTACACCACTTCTGCAGGCTTGTTTATGCTTTACTTGTGGTTTCTTAAATCTGCAGGCACATCTGTAACTGTAGGCACCTAATTACAAACCTCCCTGCAATTAAAGCTGAAGTTACTATAAATAAGCAAATCAGTTTCAAGAGGTGTTTGGAGGTTAATCACTTTGTGCCTGCAGAACAAGGCACATCTCCCAGGACATCCCATCCTGGCTTTTGACACAACCATGCCCTTCCATAGCAAATGGAACATTACTGTTGGTTTCAAAGCTTTCAAATCCATCTTTTCATTCACTTGTCACCAGATTTGTTGCTCTCTGGAAGTATTTCACTGCATTAGATGCCAGGTCACATATCAAAGTCCAGATCCATCACAACAAAAAAGTTCCACGCTAGCAGACAGAAAGTCACCTACGCCTTAAGCTCCTAGGGGGTAGAAGTAATCTTTTGTGCCCCACCTTTTGAACTCATCCAGCAAGTACAAAAATATACATCGTGTGACTCCTTGTGTGCACTCCAGTATTATTTTTATAAAGCATTTTGTTTCTCTCCTTTATGGACAAAAAAACCCCACTAGTTTTTTGCCAAGTTATAAAATACCATTTCATGTTTTCGTAGAAACAGACTCTAAGAACAAGTACAAAGCATTCTTCTAACTCCATGTGGCAGCTTATTTTAATATGTAAAAAGGTACTTTCTGCCTGTGTGGCCCCCCAGCATGTACCTTTTGAGCTGCATGTCTCTGTTGCCATGGTAACTCACCATATCAGCAGGCTCTATAATGCTGCATAATACATGAAATTTAAAAATCCTAATTTGCTTGACAGAACGCATTTCTCAATCTTAGTACAGGTCCTAATAACTAGATATGCCTAAAAAAAGGCTATTGTAAATAGACTACTATTCTAGGAAAAAACAGGTTTTTGGGACTACCCAAATTCTGCATCTACAGTGGGGTACAACCTTCGTTACACAAAAGCAAGTGCTCCGAATCTATCCAATACCTTCCTCTGAATAAAGATGACCCTGCTGTAGGAAAAAGTTACATTCCACTATTAAAAAACCCCTCACTATTAGCACTATTACTACCCCGGTGCTACAATTCAGATCCCTCAAGAGTCTTCATAAACAAAGGAAGCAGCCTGCCACACAGAGCTCTGCTACACATGTGACAGAAAACAGCTTTGGTCCTCAAAGGTGACAATGCAAACTTCAAACGAGCACCAAATATTGTTCTTTTATTCATCATTTCTTCTGAGCAATAAAAACAACATACCAAAACAAACCCAACCAAACAGGAGACAAAACATGATGAGCAGGAGAGAAAGCAAATGCACAAAGCATCAGTAGAGTAGTATATTACCTACTGATTAGCTACATTACCAAGAACTTATGCAGATCCTATAAAAATTGGGACAAACAACATATCAAATCCCATCTCAGCTAAATAAAACGTTGCTCTATTGCTACCTAGGGTAGCATCCTACCCTGCCTCCTACCAGCAGAACAGAGTTATCTGGCAAAAGAGTAAAAGCACGGTTTACTGCAGCATCTCCCTTTGTTTCTTTGTCTCTGAATGTCATGCAATAAGCTTGCTCATCTTCAGCATGCTTTTATGTAATAATTATGACCGTTTCACAAAGTTCAGTGCTGGATGACTCTCAGGCCCTTCCATTTTCTGATCATAATTAGTGCCTGAGTAAGTCACAAGATCCCTTTGCAGAGGGTTTCTATGTTAGGGAAAAAAGCCAACCTAAAAATCAACTTAAAGTGTGCTTTTAACACAATTCTGAACATGAAAAGGACTGATGACTCTACCTTCTATGTTCTAGCAGACAAAGCCACAATAACTACATATGCCAGCTTGGCACTGCACAGTATCTGGCCACTGTTCCATTTTTTGTCTAGCTAAGATAATTTGCAGTTCTTGATCTGAAGCTAAGATGAGAAAAGCCTGGATATATTTGTTTTATTGAACACCTAGTTTAAATATAACTAAAGTATAGAAAAGAATATATGCAGTAACATCCATTTTTCACCTAAAATACATAAGCTTGGAAGATACACAACTGTCTAGTAAAGTCCAAGAACATACATATTGATCCACAAGTTTCTAATTATAAATCTCCTCACTTCTAGAACTCATTAACATATTTTGCATCTGACCTGCTCCCAGAAAATAAATACCCCTTTGAACAGATCAGCATTTTGGGTGGTGGTCAATGAGAAAATGAACATGAGCCAACTGCAGTGTGCACTTGCAGCCCAGAAAGCAACCATGTCCTGGGCTGCATCCAAAGGAGTGTGACCAGCAGGTCGAAGGAGGTGATCCTGCCCCTTTGCTTTACTCTCATGAGACCTCACCTGGAGCACTGTGTGCAGTTCTGGTGTCCTCAACATAAAAAGGACATGGAGCTGTTGGAACAAGTCCAGAGGAGGCCATGAGGATTATCAGGGGACTGGAGCTTCTCCTGTAAGACGCTGGGCGGAGAAAGTTGGGGCTGTTCAGCCTGGGGAAGAGAAGGCTGCGTGGAGACATCCTAGCAGCCTTCCAGTATCTGAAGTGGGCCTATAGGGATGCTGGGGAGGGACTCTTCATTAGGGACTGTAGTGACAGGATGAGGGGTAACAGGTTCAAACTTACACAGCAGAAGTTCAGGTTAGATATAAGGCAGAAGTTCTTTCCTGTGAGGGTGGTGAGGCACTGGAATGGGTTGCCCAGAGAAGTAGTAAATTCCTGGCAGTGCTCAAGGCCAGGCTGGACAGGCCTTTGAGCAACCTGATCTACTCAAAGGTGTCCCTACTTGTGGCAGCATGGTTGAAACTTTATAATCTTAAGGTCCTTTCCAACCTAAACCATTCTATGATTTTATTACTGCTTAACCAATGGTTTTCCAGGAATTTTTTGTGTGTGTGGTTTTCAGATAAATGCATTTAACCTGGCAAAACCAAACTGACTCAGGCCAAGTTAGTACACAGATAGAGCAAGAATACAAAGAAACTGCTATGTTTCAGGTAACTGGATGCAAGTTAAAAATACTCCAACAAACATGTGCCTAGACACAATGTGATGGACCACTTCCACCCTCCGAATATTCTTATTCAGACTCAAGAACTACAGACTGCCTAAAAGACTGGCTTTTTCCTGTAGTATGTGTGTCCACTCCAGCTACATTCTCATTACTAACTGCTATGTTTCTAATTTCAATTGCATTTGCTTACCCAACAGGATTTTGCATAATTCTCCCTGTCCTTACCCTCCTTTGCTGCACATGGTGGAACAACTTCCACATTCCAATGGGCAGACCACCGCCCTACACCACTGCTTGAAACAATGCTCAACCACAGCTGGAGAAGCCAAAACAACTTAGAAATACCTTGGGGAACTCTGTAAACTAATGGCACCATAGAAATGTAGGCTCGTTTTACACCCTGATAAGGTGATGAAGAATAAAATTGCTCCCAAGCCCTTTTCAGAGTCTTCAGATGTTCTACCCCATGAGCAAAACAGAATTAAACACAATGACATAAAGCAGTGAAGCATAATTTAAGCAGAGAGATGCGTACTATAGGTGGGTCAGGTAGCTCTGTATGCAACTACACACGGCCAATGCTCTTTTTTAGCCTTCACTCCTCAAAGTTGATGTTTACCAGCAAATGCCTGCCAGCCCTTGGGCTTTTTTGGGATGTTTTGGGGTTGGGAAGAGGGGCCTTGAGAGGACATGAGAATAGAGTGAAAAAGTAAGATGATTTACATGGTTCAGCTGTTTGTAAGACTGACAGCTGTAAAAGCACATTGTTTTCACCTTCATGTCAAAATTAATCTTAACACCAATTCCATAAGAACTATGGCACTTTTTGTTTAGATTAGGGACTTGAAATCTGCTAAAACGACATCTGATGCCACAGTGAATTTCACCACATAGTCATTCCTGGCCACTCCAACCCCTCTAATAAGAAAACTGTGAGGAAATTCCTCCGGCAACAAAGAGCTGAGTATTTCATCAACCCTGAGCTTGTTTCACCTCCTCGACTCCTACTCGCCAACTTCTTTTGATATAAGGCATTCCCACAGAGCAAGTCAAACACAGTGGCTGAACAGGCCTTTCCCATTCAGCTGAAACACCCTCCTACCGTCCTCCCCACCTTCCTTGGAGCCACAGTGGCCACACAGAGGAGAAAAGCTCCTGCCTGGAATATGGGCAAGCTGAGGACAATGGGAAAGGGAGAAACAGTAGGAGATGGAACACGAGTGGAGATGGAAGGCTGGCAGGTACAAGGCAGCTGGCTTAAAAATCCACGTAAGAGATTATATCAGAGATATAAAAACACTGAGATGGCAATCAGTCAACAAGCACCACTCCTGCTCCTACACACTGCATGAAAAGGGTCTTCAAGAAGGCAGAAGTACGTAGTAATTGGAGAGGTATTAAACACATCCTGACACGCACAATCCTCTAAAGCACTAGAAGCCATCTCATTCACACCTGTAATTCTGACTGCTTTACATTGCAAACTTAATTTCTGTAACTTTTTAGAGCCTTTTTATTTAGTTTTTACATGGTTTCCCCCCAACTCCCATCAACATTCAATGCATTAGCATTACAAAAAAAGAACCAAAACCCAAGAATGCCATCATTTACATTTCTTGCAAGTTCACCCACATTCGTACAGATTCCAGAGACAATCTCAGAGATTTTTTTCCCAGGATAAAAGATAAAACTGAAACAAACAGGGAAGAGAAAGCAAGCTCTGTTCACCTTCCTATGAAGGACCATGTGAAGGCCAAACCTGTCCATGAATGCTCCTCATGCTTACTCCTACAGCTGAAGAGGCTTACCCACGCAACAGCTTAAGCCCCAGCCTGACACCCAAAAGCATCCAAATGGCACTGAACACTGTTCTGCTCATAACTAGGAGCCTGATTAAAAGATCATTTCACATACACTAACAATGCTAGAAAATGCACGATAAATTGGGTATCTTCACAGGAACAAGATGTTTTCTTTCAAAAAGGAAAAAAAAAGAAAACCACTATGATCCTTTCCAAGCAGATTCTTCAAAATCTGTTCAGATGAGGCATCTTTTTTCCCCCTAAAAAACAAAAGGTCTGCAATGACATTTTTACTAGAAATAGTGAAAAACATGATTTCTGTCTGCCAAAAATCAACTGCAAGATACACTCTTTAGCACGCCTGAAAGGTTTGTGCATTGTAAAAGTAGAGAATAGCAGTAATGTTAAACTGAAATAAAAGACATAGAAAAAAATTAGGCACAGAGTTAAATGCCACTATACAAATATGATGTAGTAATAAGCCTTTTACCTCACCCCTTTCTAATCGGTCAGATAATGGAAATCTAAAACAAGCTTAGAGCTACATGAAAGATCATACCACTATCCTAGCAAAATAAGTATTAAAGACAATTGTGCTGTATGTCTGTTCATAACAAACAACATTCTTGTACCTTACTGCCCTTCATTTCAGACAAAACCAGATTTCATTTATAAATGTCTAAGTAACTCAGCAAAGAATCACCTGATCTGTTTGTGAGTTGTAAGACAAATGACTAAGAGAAATGCAACCTTTACACCAGCTGAGGCACAACACAGAGCCTCACCACACCTGCTGGCCTCTAGACACCTGCGCCTTGCAAAAGCTGTCTGTATTAAATAAATGGACCAGAGGATTGCAGCGGATGGTGCAAGCTGACAGCAGATGATTCACCACTTTTGGATTGCCCACACGTGCTCCTCTCTGAGCTGCACACAGGCGAGGACCGCTCGCAGCCTCCTGCTGCCAAGCGATGGAGCCTCAATGCTTTGACACGCAAGGGCAGGAGATGGGTATTTCAACCGCCTAAGCAACATTCGCACCAGCAGCGCAGGTTGAAGTAATCCAGATTAAAAGGGAATTAGCCCTTTTCAAAGGAAGTGTAATCCAAAAAGTAACTGGCACATGCAGAAAGCACTCAGAAAAGGTATACAGACTCGTGAATCATCTACAAGGGCTGAACAACTTTTAGTATGACAACATGCTCCAGAACAATATGTTCAAAATCAGGGTACTATATTTATATACAAACAGTAAGAGGATACAAGGAGAATATCTGAGGAAGTGAGATAAAAAAGCTCCTGAACAGAAGGAAGGAGAAGAAACTGAAACACTGCAGAGGTACCCAAACCTTGAAAAATAAATACATAAAAATGAGTTTAACAACAAAGCTGATTTAACAAATACTTGCTACCTATTTGTTCCCTTTTTACTCAACTATTCTCAAAATAGTAATGTGAAATAAAAACACAGAATGACACTTCCAAGGAAACGGAAAGGATCAGAAAGAGAGAACAAGCACAGGTACAGGTAAAAAGAGACATGACAACCACCACCATTTACCTGAAGTGAGACAGGAGTACTGGGTACAGACCGCAGGGAACTGTATGTGTGACAGTGTACAGGAATAACGAGCGCAGAGAGGCAGCAGACAGGCAGGACAACAGAACTAGAGAAGACTTGTGGAACAGGACCTGAACTAGTGTGTCCCCTGAAACAGGGCACAGACAATGTCACCTGCTCAGCATACAGTGCCTTTGCAGCAAGGTGCTGGTGCTATATTCCTCCACCCTGGCCCAAGCCTTTCTCCATCCCTCCCTTTGCTGCAAGGCAACAAACAGCCAAATTACATCAAGTCTTTTGTTCCTATGCGGGGTTTGTTGGATTAGCATGTGTATGATGAAACTTTCTCCTCCCTACCAGCCTCCAGCTCTTGTGATTCTTGGACATAAGGTTGTGCAAAGGAAGGCTGCTTCTCTCCTCCACAATTCCTCCTTCCTCCCCTTCTAACATTCTCTGACAATAGCTCTTCAAACAGAAGGTAGAGAAGAAACTGCAGTATGAAGAGCTGAGTATCGCTTGCATGTACCACACAAATTCCTACCTAACCAAAACCTTCCCTAATTCTTACACGGACAATGAGTAACATAACTGGCCTGACAATTCTCAATATTGGCTTAGTATTAAAGTAGAGTTAAAGTTTAAAATGCTTATAGCATTTTTTTTGTTAAAAGAAGATACATATAAAACACCTTTATATCCAATCAGCAGCCTATGGGGATCAAATTCAGACACGATGCACAGAAGGAAATTTTAGTTTAAAATGACTCTTGCTTCCTAAGCCTGAATTTGATCTGTGTCTGCAAGGACTATCACTTGGAAGCAGGACAAAGAAAGAGGTTTTAACCATGGCCTCTGCTGCTTGACATACTGTGCACTGCCCCTTACCTCCTAAATTCCTTGTGTCAGATCTGTGCAGATGATACTATTTCACTGTGCCCTTCTCTCACAATCAACATCTAGCTTATTTTACAGAGCAAACATCATCACCACTGATGTTACTAAACCCAGGCTGCAGGATCCCTGCAATAGACAGGCTCTACACTGCAAGTTGCATTAGGCATACTTTATCTTATGCAGTACCATCTCTTTCTTACTTCTAACATTTGTTAAAAAACTATCATTTTAATTCAAAAGCTGTTCATCCCTCCTTAGAAAAAAAGTGACATCTTCAAGTGCTTTTGTGTGTGCACTTCCTCCCTTATATTTATAATCATACCATAATTCTGTAGAAATCTGCTAGAATATCCCTATCCCCTCCATGCTTTCGCCATAGTAGTTGTATGTCTAGATATGGCTGCAAAGTGTTTTCAAAGAAAAAGCTCAGTGCTCAAAGTATTTGTTGCACAAATGCCCCTTCTACCTTTCCTTCAGAAAAAGGAACCACATCATTGCCCTGCAAGACAGCTCTATGGACCCCTAACCAAGCTATGCTGCTCTGCATGCTCCCACATAATATTCATGCTGACATAGACAACATATGAAGGTGTTAACAGAGAAGCCTGAACGTTAAATGGAATCAAAACTCTCCAGAATGCAACAGAACTTGCTAACATTCACCACTTAGATTACATTTTTCCATGAGAATGAGAGCAAGACAAAGAATTGCAAAATATCCCTAAAAACAACTTCAGCAGAAATGAAACCAGAAAAAGTTTTAAAACTAAGCTTAAAAGGCCTGGGGTATTGTTTAAAAACAAGCCTTACAGAGCTCATGTGACCATAAATCAGACTTCAGGTATCTGCAGACTGAACATATTGCATGTGTGGTGCAATGTCTATGAGAAAAATCAAGAAGGCGATGGTTGTTTCAGTCTCCACATTACATTAAGATCAGCAAAAATAAAACCTAGATGAAAAAGCATCAGTTAAGAGTCTGATCTTTCTCTGATTTTGGGATTCACTTATCAACTATCAGCAATCAATTTAACTATACTACAAATCCAGTATAATGGAACAGCAGCAGAGCCCTCCCGCAAAGGAAGATCTCTACAGGCTGCACCTATTTGGGTTTACCCCTCTGCGATCAGAAGTAACTGCAACTAGTAATTGTATTTGGTCACTATTCCAATGACCTGTATTCATACACCAATAAACAGTTCCAAAACACAGGCACAGAACTGAGGAACAACTCAAGAAAACAGACAAACAAAAACCCCCAGCAACTCAGTCAGCGGTGAAATTATAGTTCAGCTAAATCATTCTGTAGTGCAGTGCTAAAGTCAAGCAAGACTGAATTTTACTATTTCAGCTGACACAGTGCTTTTATCTTTCATGAGAATATTCAAAAACTTGCACATCATAATCAAAAAGCAAGTATGAAGCCAGGGGACACCTGAATCTCTCCACTAAAGAAACTATAGTAGGAAAACCTGTTATTCATCATAGGTACCTCAAGAAAAAACACTGAAGTCTGAGACTACTGCAAGAAAATATGATCATGGTTGGTTAAATGGGGGTTTTGAGCTGTTAAAATCTGTGCTTTCATTGAAATATAACTATTAGGAACCTAGCAACTAAAATGCTGTCTTACAAGAACTAACACAAACACTTCAACACAAAGTAAAAGCTACAGCCATACCTCAACATCAACCCAGCACCTCATGGGTTTTTCTTTCAAATAGGTTTGCAAGCACTGAATCAATAGAATAAGGGATACATTAAGCCCAAAGAAAATAATTTCCCTAAACACAGGGGAAAAAAACATGGGTTTTTCTAGAGAGCAAGACTATTGCAACGAGCATGCTTCAATCCTCAAGTCTTACCTAAAATACACTAAAAAAAAAAAAAGAGATACAGCAGCAAATCTAAACTGACCTGGGGAAAAATAAAATCATCAGTTCCAGTCAAAATTTCTTCCTCACATGTATTATTATCAGGAGCTCTCAATTTGTTATTATTTCTAGATGCTGTTCCAAATACTAGCATAAAAGGCACACCGCTACTTCAAGAATGACTACATGTCATCAGAGATACCAAAATAAAGCTGGGAGTGATCCACAAGTGAATTTGGTGAACTTCACAAACAGTCCAAAGTAATTCCCTCCCCTTTTATCTTTTAGATTATATATATCTGTCACTTATAATGGTACTATTACAATGGTGTCAGCATATCAGAACACCTCACACTGAAAAGTGAACCTTACAGGCAGAAGAAAAGCTTGACTTAGAAGAACCAAACTCCCTGCACTGGCTCATTAGTCTGCTCAGTGACCACATGTTTAAGCTTCCATTTATCACTGCTTTTCAAGCTGGGATATTTTATTTATATTAGGCTACAAGTGCTAGGCAGTGCTCAAAGCTGCATATTAATAATAATCAAAACCAAACAGTACTCTCAGAGAGAAGTAAAGTGCCCATGGGTCACATTAGATGAAGAAAAAGGATCGCACAACCTCTCCTCCTGATCTGACTGATAACAGACCTTAGAGCACCTGCTAGCTAGTAATAAAGAGGTTTGGCTCAAGGAAAATCAAAATCCAAATTAATCCTAAGTGATTGGGTTCTGGAATTATCATCACTATTACAAAGGGCAATGTAAACCTCATATTAGAGCAGCCACTGTAAAAGTGGTCCAAAACTGGGCAGAAAGTAACATTTCCAGAATTAATTCATTAATCAAGTTCTGCCTACTTACTTTTGGTAACTGAAAAGCAGCACATGTTTGTACTGGATGAGTATATATATATACACACACACATATATACACACGCACCCACAGTACATACGGGATGGCCATCAAAGGGCAATCCCACAAATGTAAACTTGTTAAATAGATCCTTGGTTTCTCATTTAGTCCATGAACCAGGTTATACAACACTTAAGTTATATAAAAATTATAATTAAAGTAAATATCTAAGACTGTTGTCCATCTCACCTTCCACTGCTTGAGAAACTTGCTTAGACAGGAGAGAAAACTTGCTCTTGATAGGGAGAAATGGGTCTGAACAGTCGTAACAGCCATGTACAGCCCATACAGAACCCTCTCTGTAGCTCATCATCCTTTGCTTATGATCTCCAGACATGAAAAGCAAGTCACTTCTTTATCATTGGAAAAGTTCAAATCACTATAAGATTTCCATTTAGAAAAAGCATTCCATGTATGAGGATAGGCTGAGAAAGTTGGGGCTGTTCAGCCTGGAGAAGAGAAGGCTGCATGGAAACCGCATAGCAGCCTTCCAGTATCTGAAGGGGGCCTATAGGGATGCTGGGGAGGGGCTCTTCATTAGGGACTGTAGTGACAGGACAAGGGGTAACGGGTTCAAACTGAAACAGGGGAGGTTTAGATTGGAGATAAGGAAGAAATTCTTTACTGGGAGTGTGGTGAGGCACTTGAATGGGTTGCCCAGGGAGGTTGTGAGTGCTCCATCCCTGGCGGTGTTCAAGGCCAGGTTGGACAAAGCCTTGGCTGGCAGGGTTTAGTGTGAGGTGTCCCTGCCCATGGCAGTGGGGTTGGAACTGGATGATCTTAAGGTCCTTTCCAACCCTAACTGTTCTATGATTCCCTGATTAGACAACAATCAGCATTTTAAAAGTAGCGCTCACATACAAACCTTATGTGCTCTTTACCTCTGTTTTCATTTGAACTTTTTACCTCTGGATAGAATTACAAACAGAGTAACTCAATGGTCAAAGCCATTACTTGTGGAAATCTCAGTCATACTCTTGGTTAAAATGACTGGAGGCAGCATACCATACGTTATCCCAGGATAAGGGAACAGAGACACGCAGTAGCAATGAGCAGCTTTCATGCTCTATACAGCCTTGTGCCTTGAATGAACTTGTTTCTGTGCCACAAAGTAAGAAATTTATACAGCAAAGATCACCAAAGCTTATTCTGGAGCACTTCTTTTTGTGGGAACAGTATGTAATGCATTTTCACTGTTAAGTGGTTTCAAAGATAAAGAGGGACCAAAAATGACATTGTCAAAGTACAGAACAATGAGAAAAAACAGCAGAAGCAGCTCTAAAGCTTACTTTCAGATTGCCATGGTATACAACTTATCAGTTTATATTAAATATTACTGAAAGACAGCCAACAAGCTGGCCTGAAGAAACAACGGTGTGGAAACTGTGAAAGTCTCCCTGCTAACATGAAGCAGGTTTAAGCAGGGGAAAAAAAAAAACAAGTTTCAGTAGACACTGGAAGTCACAGGAGTGAAAGCTGTGACAAACACAGATTTCTCGTTCCAAGATTTTACATGTTGAGAATAACACATAAACTTTTGCCTAAAGAGACTGAAGGAGTATATGCATAGTTTATATACACTAATGGCTTTGAAACTAAGATGACAGCAGCTTTCTGTCATACACTAAATATGTCTTATTAATACAAAGGATCATCAAAAAAACAAGAGCTCACATACTGACTACAGCCACTTCAGGATCCTCCTGGGCAGCATGATCTCTTGTTGTTACACCACATGTTCAAAGCTCAAACACGCTGCTCTCCACAGCTTCCATTACTGACAATTTCATGGCAATAAAGGCTTCACACCCATTTGTCTTGATCCACCTTCCACTTGTCTGGAAGGAGTGAGGAGTTTGGGGTTAGATCCACCTCTTTTTCCTACTCATAGTGAGCTTGGCATGGGTCACCCCGCTGAGCAGGCTCGTCAAGGCACTGCTGGAACTGGGTTTCAGCTCCCACCAAGTCACTGCAGGAAAGCTAGAGCAACCCCATTGTGGCTGCTAATCTCGCCTGTAATTTCAGTGCCTTAGTTTCTCTATTCGAATGCAAAAGGGATAGCATACACCACACAAAAAGGCCAGAAGGTTAATTCAAAGCTATAAAAAGCTACATGGTGGTTTTGATACTGTAACAGCATGTTTAGACATGACTATGACTTTGTCAGGGCTTTTGAAGCAGAACACAAAAGCAAACATACATCTTGAAAGTTGCATGCAGCTACTCCAGAAGAGAAAAACTGGTTCCTTATTCTCCTCTCTTTCTCTTTTATTTTACAGAACCTGATTTTGAGAAAAACATTTAGGGTTTCGTTACCACAGGAGGGCAGGAGCATGTAATGCTAGTGCCGATTTCTTCTTGGAGAGAGGAGCACAAACAGTGGGAGCTGGAACGCAGAAAGAGCCAAGTCAGAGACCCGGAGCGTGATGAAAATTCAGTCGTACCAGCAGAGTTAACTGCTTGTTAATGAAGGCGTATGCATCCCATCTGCTGACTACAGAGGAGCTGGAATGGTTTCAAAAACATTCCAAGACAGACATACCATCAAATCTATGATGTGAACGTGTGATCCATACTCCGAAGTTTACCCCACTGATTTCAGCAGGACCAAGTACAGGCACAGACAGACACAGGCAAGCACCGAGGTTGCAGGATACAAACCACATCCTTGTCACACGTTAATTGTCACTGCCCATTAGGAACATAAACCCTCCCAGTGTCATTAATTCTGATTTCAGGAGAAAGTTCTGGCTTGTACCCAGCAACTAATTGGTTCAATAAACAGCATCTCAGAAGCAGAAAACATGATACTACAGTGAGAGCACGTAACTGAAACCCCGATAGCTGCCTGGGTATGACTTAAGGCTTCTCAAAAGAGCTGGACTGTAAAAAAGCAGTTTTAAAAGACAAGGCAGTGTACAGTTTAAATGCAGGAAGTAACTACCAACATTTATCTGAAGACTTCTTATGGGAAACGAGAGAAATAACTACTGTAAAAACACGCTTAATGATGACCTAAAACACAGAAAATAAATTTATGGATGAAGTCATGGAAAAAAAAAACCATAATCCCAGTTGTATTTATTGTATGAATTACAACTCATGGCTATAATATTTAAACTTCTGTTTCCTTCCTAACTAGGCCTACCACACACAATATGCTATCAAGAAAGCTGCCAAACAATTGTTTGAGTACTCACAAAAAGCAAATGTATAGCCCCCTGTGAAAAACAAGTACGATCACCTGAAATCTGCCATCAGTTGCACACTGTCCAGGATCTCAAAAGAGCTAAGAGGGGCTTACCAGAGCAGAACCTGCTGCACGAAGACAAGTTCCCAGGTTTCTTAATTCATGCTATTTACCAACATAAATTTCCCTTTTCATGAAATCACCCAGAATCTTAAATTCAATATAGCTCATGTAACATCAAATTCTCTTTAATAAGAACTAGTTTAGGTTTTTCAAGTACTGCACAATAGCCATCGGATTTTAAAACCTATTAGAAAAGCAATTGTCACAGAGTTAGTACGCTAACAAGAACATTTAAACTGAGGCTTCATTTAATCTATCCATCCCTTCAATAAGAAAATGGTGCAAATCACCAAATTATGCATATTTTATAGGATTTTCTTGGCTTTAAGCCCTTTGATCATACAACCAGTCCTCTACAAGAACCATTTTAAAAAATCATGTACTCTAAATGCTATGTCAGAAGCAACAGCAAAATGGGTTTTCATGATAAGTCCTTCATATCCTGCTATAATCAGCATTTTGCAGGACTCCACAGATAGATTCTCTGGTAGCCCTTCACTTCCTTGTTTAGAAGGTCACTTTTTTGCACTATTTCTTTTTATAAAGCTCTATTTTTGACTGCTATGGACTTCTGTTTACATATTGAGCCACCTGATGCCTCCAGGAGCCATATAGTTTGCTAATGAAGTCATTTTCTCTCTGCGACACACAGTGACTCCATGCAACTAAATGCTTCTAAACAGGACTTAGTATCTAAGGCAATCTGAAGACCACTCCTCTCTTCCTGGTTATCCCTTAGAAGTGAAAGCAACACAGTTCTGCTTTTCTGCAGTGGCTAACTCAAAGAGGAGGGGGAAGGGGAATATAAAAGAGCACGAAACTCTGAACATTACAATTTCAGAAATACAAGAGTTCACCTAATAGAGAGAATAAGGATTACTCGATTATTTCCTTGTCTTGGACAGCTGGGGGTTGATTGGGGGGGGGGGGGGGAGGGGGGACCTGGGGGGGGG
>NDXB01016799.1:239354-262368 GCA_002631895.1 Agapornis roseicollis
TTGAAAAAAAAAAAAAAATATTTTTTTATCCTAGAAAAAAAAAAAAAAACACAAAAAACCACAAACCTGATTTGCTCTTCTCATGAGAAAACATCAAACCACAAAGCTGATATAAAGCAGAGTAGGACAATTATCACTAGACAATTTCCAGCCAAGAAATTTACAGATAGCTCCACCCTTGTGCTGCATTCCCTTAAACATGTCCTAGGACATTAGACTGATACTACAGTAATACTTGTGCTAACGATGAGAACTAGCAGACATTTCTGCAAAGGCAGAATTCTTACACGCAAGATTTGTTTTTAATCTGCACAAACGGAGTAGTTAATTTTATACCCTCCTACTGGATGCTGGAGAGCTCAGCTCCAACCTACTCCCAGCCTCCATCAGCAGTGTTTGTCCCCAGATCTTCATCAACACAGACCTGGCTCAGTGTAGAAGGTGAATGTAAGAGTTGTAATCCTAGAAGTATTAGTTAAAGGTCTCTCAGGATCAGGACACTGACAGGTCACTAGTGGTGTGCTTCAGGGCTCGGTGTTAGGGTCAGTGTTGTTTAACATCTTCCCGGATCATCTGGATGAAAGGATCGAAGGCACCCTCAGTAAATCTGTGGACAACACCAAGTTGGGCAGGAATGTTGATCTGCTGGTGGATGGGAAGGCTCTGCAGAGGGATCTGGACAGGGTGGATGGATGGGCTGTAGCCAACAATATGAGGTTCAACAAAGCAAAGTGCTGGGTCATGCATTTGGGCCACAACCACCCCATGCAATGCTACAGGCTGGGGAAGAGTGGTTGCAAAGCTGCTCGGTGGAAAAGGACCTGGAGGTGCTGATTGATGGCCACTGCACATGAGCAGGTTGTGCTTAGGCAGCCAAGAAGGGCAACAGCCTCTTGGCCTGTATCTGCAATAGCATATCCTGCAGGGCTAGGGCAGTGATTATCCCCCTGTACTAAGCACTGGTGAGGCAGCACCTTGAGTACTGTGTTCAGTTCTAGTCCCCTCACTACAAGACGGATACTGAGGTGCTGAAGCAGGTCAGAGGAGGGCAATGAAGCTGGTGAAGGGCCTGGAGAATAAGTCTTGTGAGGAATGGCGGAGGGAACTGGGGTTATTTAGTCTGGAGAAGACAAGGCTCAAGGGGGACCTTATTTCTCCACAACTACCTGAAAGGAGGTTGTAGTGAGGTGGGGGTCAATCTCTTCTCCCAGATAACAAGCAATAGGACAGGAGGAATTGGCCTCAAGCTGCACCAGGGGAGGTTTAGATTGGATGTTAGGAACAATTTCTTCACAGAGAGGGTGCTCAGGCATTGGAACACACTGCTCAGGGCAGTGGTAGAATCACCATCCCTGGAAGTATTCACAAACCATGCAGATGAGGCCCTCAGTGCCATGGGTTAATGGTGACCTTGGCAGTGCTGGGGTAATGGTTGGACTGGATGAGCTTAAAAGTCTTTTCCAACCTACTTGATTCTATGATTCTATGATATTTTGAACCTTGTGGTATTGCACCTGAGTACCTCTCCTCAAAATAGATCCACAGACAGTATGTAAGAGGTTCCTCAGCTTCATTGCACCAAAAAACCCATAGAACTGTGTGAGGAGCTTGATTACTGCCATTCACACTGAAATGAACAGGAGGGGAAATATAATTAATGAGCATTTCATAACCTACATGCATATGTATTCTGAGTTAAGGTTTCACTAGCAGTTTCATTTGGACATAGCCTAACTTTTAAATACTTGGCTTTTCAACCTTCATAATATTCTTTTAACACCTGTTCTGGAAGGGGACAACTATCAGTATAGGATCATGCAACACCCCAGCACCTCTGTGGTTCATCAGCTATGCTGGTACCTTTGTGTGTCCAGCACAGACTTCTGCCTCTTTCACTTGAAACAGCAACAGCAGAGTGTTATCCTCCACCTAAACCAGCAGCAGAGGGGGATGAGTGTTGGAATTTGGATTATTCAGTGGATTCATAAGATCATTCCTAAGTCTATTAGTATTTACACAGTTGTTTTAAGCATGTTTCTACAACACAGTGTGATTTATTAGGAGCTAGCTCTTACACCATGAACTAAAACAAAGCAATGAATTAGCTGAGCTTGCTTAAGCTGACCACAAGATCAATCTAGCAACTTTAGAATCATCTTTGACTGAAGTCAGTTACCTCTGATACCATAGCCCCACTTGTCTTTGCTTAATTTAGTGGCTGCCAGACTAATGAATTGACCCTTTCTCTCTTGGTCATGTGGCCTTTTCACTACCTCCTCCCAACTGTACAATTCTTGTCATCTCATAGAAGAAAGCCTCTCTCCTCCCCCAGGCAGGCAGCTGCTGCTGCCTTGGCCAAGGACACTCGGTTTGAGCCGTTTCTGTGCTGTGGGCTGGGGCAGACAACACGAGGCAAATTCTTTGCTGGCTAAGCCAATGTGAAGGCCAGCCTCAGGGAAGCTCTGCTCCGCTTCCAGCTCTGGAAGCCAGGATGTCCCACTGCCTCTCACAGCTCTCCCCTGCTACTCTGTTCCCATCCCTGTGCCTGACCTCCAGTTTCAGATTCTGCTCACTTGATCCTTCCTCACGCTGTCTCTCCTTTCTTAGCCTCCAACTTCAGCTTTGGCTCCCCACACCATGTCCTAGTTCAGTCTCGTCTGGTTCTTCATCTCACTGCCTATCCCCCTAACTTTCCTGTCTCTTCTTGTCTCCTTGTACTGGGAAACTGAATTCTCCCCCTCCCCTGCTGCCAGTTTCTTCCCAGCCAGTCTCAGTCCTCTAATTCCCAGTTTCAGTTTCTCTGAGAACCTGAATCTGTCTCTATCAGTTCTCAAACCTTCAAGTTCCCGGTCCTAGGTTTTATCTTCCTGTCATCTACACCTTAATCTATCCAGACCTTCCTGCCCTGTCCTCTTTCTTTCCCTTCTCGAGTCATCAGTTTACCAGAAGTTTGGCTTCAGTCTCTTAGCCAAGGGCTGCAACAGGTTTAGGTGTTCTGGGGGAAAGAAACATGCTTTGAAGGCTGATGGCACAAGAAAGCCCATTTCATTTTATGAGCATCAAACCAATCAGGAAATCAATGTATGCCTATGTCACTGCTTTTTTACCTTCCCCTTGAACGTTACCTTGGCTCCACTCTTACTATTATGAGTATACAAAAACTGTGAAGGCTGGAATAGTTGGCACAACTCAGGAGCTGAAGGGGAGAGAGAAAGGGTTCCTGGCACAGACACCATACCTGAAGGATGCACACAGGCTTTCAGAGCCATGTCAGTATCTAGAAGCCAATACTCCAACAGAGTGGCTGACAGCAAGAGCCATCCCATTGAAAACAGACACTGCACCACCAGAGGAAAAGCTGCTGCTTGGTGCAAGATGCTGTTGCAATACAAAGAAGGGGAACCTCAAAATGTGGTTCTCTGTTGAGGGACTACAGTACAGTAAGATGTTGCTATTTTTACTGTCTGTTCCTTCTATGTCTTCAGAGCCAGGTCTGCTTACTTGAGTGACATGAATCTACTTTCACTTTTTCCTCCAGTTGGGTCTACAAAGCAAATGCAATGATAAAAGGACAGTATTTGATTAAGGTACCTGTGTTCTCGAACCCAAGCAGCATGATATAGGGTTGTAAAACTGCCATGTAAAAACAGTTCTGGTCCTGCCAGCTTCAACTTTCAACACATTAGCCACCTATCTGTGTCTATGAGGCTGTTAGCAAGTTTTTAAACAGACTTTCTAGGTCTTACAGGAGCTCTTCCAGGTGGAAAGCAATACTGAGACAGCACATCCAGAATGCCACGCATAACATGATTTTCTCTTCTTTACTTGTATGCACACAAACCTTTCAAATATGTGCTGTGTCCTAACTGCCCCAGGGCCAGCAGCTCTGCAAGTTTATCTAGTGCAAGGGAAAACTGCGAATCCAGCAGGCTATCAAGCAAGCTAATCTTCAATTACACAAACAGAGAGTCAAGCAGTTCAAACAATTTATCTTTCAAAGTCAACACTACAAACAACAGAAACAAGCAAGAGCTTTTTCATTCACAGCAGAAAATAAACTGTACTTTTTTAGTGTAGATATTCTAGACAGGATAGTATCAGCTGTTAGAAACTCCTACTTTTCTCTGCAGTGAAAGACAAGGGCAAATTAAAGGCTTCAGTTGTCTATACTTTGAAAGGGAAGAAAGGCTGGAATGAAAAACTCAGCTAAGCTGAAACAGATGCTGATTACAGTCAGGCCACTCCTAAAGAAAATAACCTTTTTTGACTCCATTCCATAGTTCTGGTACTTGAAAATCCTTTTTTGACACCCCAGGGTAGCTCTAAATGACAAAGCAGGATGCAACAGGACATTCTGTGGTCTGTGGTGCAACAGCTTCTCTTAGCTCAGGTGTGCAGCACCTGAATTTCCAGAGGCAGTGTGCCTTACTAAGGACTAACCATGCCCAGAACTAGCATAACTCCCACAGTTAAGGAGCAAGAGGGGATGGGTATTCACAAAAGCTAGTTTAACTCTACAGAGGTTAAGCTTCCTCTGTAGTCAACAAGATAAGCCTGTGCTTAGGTACTATGAATCGTATTCTGAAGTGATCACTTTTTCCATTGACCTCACGCAGACCCTAGGGAGTTGAGCTCTCCAAGGGAAAAGCCACTTCCTCCCCAGGAAAGCACATTCAATCCTAAGTGGCTGTGGGTTTACCAGCCTTTTACATGCCACACATTGCTGTTGGACTCTGATGCTGTGTGAGCACTGCAGATCTGCATGCCTGCAGGTGGTACAAGACAGCCTTCTAAAACTGGCTGGCACCAATGATCTGGTATGGTGTGGCTTGGGTTTCATTTACACTGCATGTTATTTCATGCCTTCAAAGGTCCATGAAGATTAGTACCAGGCTGACTGGTATGGCACGGTATGTAGGAATGCAAGCAGAGCCCAAGTTTTTCCCTGCTGAACTTCATACAAGGGCATAGCCTACCTCCATCCCGCATAAAAGGGGGAGCAGCCTTCTACTTCCCCACTATCCTCTCTGATCTTCCATTCCTCAAAAGCCACAACAGGGTAGCAGCGTAGCCAGCCCTTTAAAGGGAGAGCCTGAAGACAACCAGTTCCATACTGTTATCATTTTTAGCTGATAAAGGTGTGAAGCTGAAGGAAGGAGGCTCCCGCAGTTGCCAAGGAAGGGGAAGGCCCCTGGCATTTGGTAGCTTCAGAAAAGCAGAACGACTTTATTACAATTCCACTCATCTGTGTCCTAAAAGTGACTGGGAGTGGCAGCACATCCATGCTGAGCTGTGTGAAAAAGCCAGCTGCCCCACGCCCAGGCAAGCACCATTGCCAGCAGGTTAACCAAGGCTATGGGCAGAAGCAGTTTTACCTGGGATTACATCTTGTCACTGCTGCAAGCTCCACTGCCTGAAATGTGGAAGAAGATGAATAGGAGAGTCCTCAGGAAAACAACCAACCAACCCTCATTTGCATTCTCACAAAGAGGAAAAAAATCTTTAGAAGTAATTTGGGAAGGGAAAATTGAGGTGGAATAAAATATTTGCCTGTTGGTCTCAATAGCTGCAGCTCTGCTGTTTTCCCTCCCTCTTCCAGACTGTCAGCAGGAATTGAGTGCTCTCCTGGAGCCAGGGATGGATTTCCTAAATGGTGACAAATAGCAGTAAAGCCTGAAGTCAATTCCACAGTGAAATCACTCTATAAATCGCTCTTTCCTGCAGGAAAGAGATGGATGAAAAATAAAACAAACCAGAAAACAGTATGAAATGAGTAATCTTATTGTTCAGTTATGGGAAGCGAGAACAACCACCCCAACAATGGTGCTGGCTCTGTCAGGCGTTACCAGGAGGAGTACACCTGTAAAGGAAAATGTTGGGTGAGGATTTCTGAAATACAAAAAACCCTGAAAACAAAATAATTCAGGTGCACAACCATATTCCAAAAGGACACTGTGAACCTCCCTCAGCCCAGAGCAACGAAAACTATACAGCAGAATGAATGCGAGCCACCCTAATATTTCTTATTGCTGTGGTAGTGCACAGGAGCCTTGATGTTGATCCCGTGTGCGGGGTGCTGTGTTCTGATTCTGAGACTGAAAGATAAATGGAAGACCAGGAAAATGACTTACATTTGTCAAAGATGCAGGGAGCATGAGGAAAGCAAAGCATTCAGTGTGCTGCTGGGCTCTTTTATAGGCCATACGGACAAGGAGAGCTTTGGAGAGAGCTCTGGAAGAGTGTTCTAGAATAATAAGGGTTCAGCTGCAAGCCTAGGAGGAAGCTTAGGGCTGTTTGAAATGGCAACAAGTAGGCAGTGGAACTGGTCCTCCTGAGCTGATCTCAGGGAAGAGCTGACATCCCAGTAATCCTCTGAACAAGATGAACAGGGATGGGATAGGGAGAAAAAGGTCCCATGCCAGTTATACTCTGAAACAGATGAACAGGGATGGGATAGGGACAGACAGGTCTCTAAGAGGCAGGCGTCTGACACACAAGAGAAGAAAGAGTTCGTAGACAGAAAAGAAAGAAGCGGCACAGAGCGAGGAGCTCAGAACAGTCCTGCATTGTGAGGACAAGGGCTTGGTTATTCAAGAGTTTTCTTTCCCCCTCTTGTTTCCCAGAGGGAGGAGTGGTGTTTCAAGGGCAAATAATACAATCATTTGACTGTGTTGAGAGATTTATGGTCTGACTTTACCATGTGTTAAAATATTGATTCTCTTTCTAACATATGCTTTAGATATTGACGTTATCTTTTCTATACAGAAGACTGACTTCGGCAAACAAAAGCTGGGACTTCATAGTAGGATCCAGTGATGCTGGGTAAATACAAAGTGATGTAAGTGAAGCACAAGACTCAGATTTTTTCTGCTCAATTAAATAAAGATAGCGAGAGAGACACTGAGCAGTGCGCGGCGGTGAGAAGCTGCAGTAATGAAACAATAATATGACAGACGGTGCATTTACGGGCAATTACAGCATGCCTCTGCTGGCACTTTAAGGCACAAGGCCAAAGACTTCAGCGATTCAAACCACACAAGTAGAGCAGTAACCCCCTGGAAATGCCAGCATAGAGCATCTGGCTTGGGAGCCCAGAGCGGGGCTGACACTTAGCAATGGGCCAGGCAGCCAGGGCTCTGCGTTTACCGGGCATTACTGCTGGAGATAGGGCAGCCTGTCAGAAAGCTACTTCTGTGTCCCTTGGATAATACATTTCCAGGCACTTTTATGCATGTAGCAATGAAAGATAAATCTCCACACTGAATAAGGACGTCTCCTTCTTGCCTTGTGCGTACAGCTCAAAGACACAACCGCACCAAACAACAGATTTAAAATAAATAGATTCGGAAAGTTCAACTAAAATAAATCACTCATCTGTCAACTCCCTTCCAAAAGGAGGCCTGGGTTAAATATCACAATGCCAAGCTTCAGGCCTTGAAGGCATTTGGGATTCCCTCAGGCTTTCTGTTCTCCACCTTACCCCACCCAGTAAACACAAACCACCTCCTCCTCCTGTCTCCGCTAAAGATGGGCTCTGTATCTCATGGTACCACTGAGCAGGTTAAGGGGACAATTGCATGCAACCTGCATGTGTGTTTTTGAAAGCACTGGTATGCATTGTTCAACACAGGTCACAGGCATGCTGGTACGCTACATTTCTGACCACATCAGCACGTACAGTCAGGAAACAAGCTCTGGATTTTTAGAAAAGAAGGAAAAAGAGAGAGATCTGCCTGGAAAGCAAATGCAGATCAGATGTTGTTAAAAACTTCTTTAACTGCCAACAAAGTATTTACTTAAACTCAGAACAGAAAGTCACCTTCAAGGTGGGTGATTCCCATGAAAGTGGCTTTATTTTTAAACACCCCATGGCTGGAGCTACATGATTATACAAGACTCTGAACCAGATTTGTGTTTTTAAAGCAAGGACTTGATTCCAGACTCTTTTCTCAGATGGAAAAGAGATGGAAAACATGCACTTGAAAGGCTCAAAAAGCAGAATGAAAATAAAAAGCATTTAAAATGTATAAAGACAGAACCCAAGCCTCATAAACAACTGGGACTGGCAACATTGCTTCACCTAAATGCTTTTTTCTTCTACATAGTACGAGATGTTTCCCAAGTAAGCGTTGTTTTGTATCTGCAGGGCTTTCAGCAAGCGGCTGCCACATTATGAAACTCTGGATTCCAGGAATGCACCTCTCTGCTGTCTGCTGCACTCGGGGTATCTGGGAAGAGGGGAAGGAAAACAAGCTTATCATTTATGAAGCTATTGCTGGGTTTGTGGTTGTGAGGCTTTCTGCAGTGTACAAGAATAACTTGTTTATGACTTCAGTAAAATAAGGATATCCAACCTAGCGCACGTGGTCCTCTCTGTGGGTACCACTCTCATGCTTTGCCAAGTAACACCAGGGTTTATGCAAAGTTGAAGTCTCAGGGCTTGAGGAAGGGGAATTAAGTCCTCATTGCTACACCTTCCCCTCCTTTCAACTATAGCTAGCACCACTGTAGTGAATAAATACCAGCCTTACTCAAAGCTAAACCATTCCTGTTGTTAAGGATATGAAGCTGCAGACAACGCCATTGACTCTCTCCTCTCTCTCATTCAGTCCTGAAGGTGGTGACTGTGCTTTCTTTTCCCAAATGAAAGAGGTGTCTTAAAAGCAGAGTTACTAGAGACTGTCAAAACCAATCTCTACAATCATGCCTGTCCCAGTGCTATCAGCTTTCCAGACAGGCTGCCAAGTTGGCATTTGCCTAGCTAAGAAAATGGATTCAGCACACAATGCCAGATTCCACTTCTCGGTCACTAAAATGCTCAAGTAACAAACTGAGTTGACCATTGTTTCTCAAGCAAACAAACTCCACTGGCAGGAAAACTGTGCTTGGAAAGTGATTCCTTGCATGACTGAGATGGGCTCTGGCTGCTATAGACACCAATTCTCACATGATGCTGGACTCCAGGTGGTCATCAGGACGCTGTCAAAAACCCTTGCCTACAATTTGATTTCAATGCCTTGCTTCCACCTTCTGTTGTTCTGCAGGCCATACCTGTTACCACAGGAATAACTGTTACCAGCATGGCGCAAGATTTTCTGTCATAACTGGCTTTTATGTTCATTTTTAGGCACAGCCATGTATAAGACGCTGGATCAAACAAAGAAACAACTGCCAAATAACTGATTTTCAATCTGCACGCGCTGTTTACAAGCAAACATCCACAGTGTTCACAAATCAGTCTGTAGCCTTTTCCCTTACAATCAGTACAAAATACTAATTGGCAGATAGACTAGCATGCCAGACAAAAGAGCTTTTCCCACTGAAATCAGTGGAAACACTCCTATGCACTTCAAAGAGTAGAGAGGGCTGTTCCCAGCAGCCACATCCATTTTACAGCTTCCTCAATGCCAACCTCCTAACCTGAAAGTGGAACATGTGAATCACAACAAAGTGGCCTGAAGCACAAGCGTTGTCTTTGCTGACCACACAGCAGAGGACACAGGAGATGTGCTTCCACCCTCTGCAGGTTCTCTGCTGGCCTCCAACCCAACAGGCAGATGGGATTTGGAGAGAGGTGGAAGCGGGCTACCTGAGGGACTGTCAGTTTCCTAGCCTAGGTTTTCCTCAGAGGAAAAAGGAAACAGCTCTGGAACAATGCAGGACGATGCTTTAAATAACTACCAGAGAGGTTCCACTTACTGGAAGCTGGGAGTTTAGCACAGGTCCCCTGGCAAACCGTAGGCTTGGATCCCATAGCTGGTGGATCCACAGTGTGGTAGTGGCCAAGAGAGCAAAACCACTGTCATTGATCAGCAACAGTCACGGTCTCCCTCATTTTATCCATCTACAACCAGTCACAGTGCAGGAGTAAGAAGGAAGCTCTCAACCTTGGAACAAGTAAGGAATTGCCAGAGCCTGCTGCAGCTGTGTTAGCAGGATTATGAACCTTTCCTGCCAGTTCTGAAGCAAAGGGCACAAGGCAGACAATGTGCGCAGGGCATCAGCAACATCTGAAACTGCAGCACAACCGGGTGCTGTGCACAGATTGTGAGCCTTTCTACGCCGACACCGGGAGGGTTATTCTGAGGGAAGTTACCACCAGCAAATGACCCCCAAAGGCGAGCCCGGTGGCGGTGGAGGGGATCTCAGGTGCACTGACCGAGCAGGTTCGGCGACATTTAAACCCACAGTGTTTTAAAGACACCGGCGTTTACTCCTGTTTACATGCTGAACAGCAGGATGGTTCACACCTCACATCCCCAGGCGCGGCCTTGCAATGCCAACCAGAACCCGCACGCCCTGGCCCAGCCGGTCGTTGGACGGTGTCTGCTCTGAGGCGCAAGCCCGGCGGGCGGCAGCGGCCAGACCCGCGCAGGTCGGAACACGCCGCTCCACCGAGCAGCCCCGGCTCGACCGGAGCCTGTGCCCGGCCCGGCCGCACCGCGCCGCGCCCCCGCCCCGTGCTCCGCGACCCGCTGCCCGCCCGGCCCTGCGGAGGGTGGCAGCCAGGACCCGCCCCAAGACTACAGCTCCCAGCATGCACTGGGGCACTGTAGGAGGTCTGACCGTGGCGTCGCGGCGCAGTGCAGGCCGGGAGCTGTAGTTCTCCCCTCCGCAGCAACGCGCATGGTCAGAGGGAGCCGCCATGCCGGAGGGGAAAGCTGCGTTCCAGGAGGTGCTGCCCAAGCAAGGTACGTGCAGCGTGCGGGAGGGTCCCCGCAACCTGCCCGTCCCCGGCGCTCACCCCGGCCCTTCTCTCCCCTCGCAGGGCAGCTGTCGGTGGAGGACACGGTCTCCATGGTGCTGTGCAAGCCCAAGGTGCTGCCGCTCAAGTCGGTGTCGCTGGAGAAGCTGGAGGCGCTGCAGCGGGCGGCGCTGGAGGCGGCGGCGCGGCAGGCTGAGGAGGCACCGCAGCCTCAGCCCCAGCCGTAGCGCAGGCCCCGGGGAGGGGGACGGTGCTCTGGGGTGTCCGTGACTCGGAGGTACCTGTTTGTAACGGATTAAAGGCTGGCCCAGACTGATGGGTGCTGCTGGAACGGGGAGGCGGGAGGTGGCGACCCGTGCCTTGGCGTTCCCTCCTGTGGAGGCTTCACTTTACCCCTTCCTAAGCGACGTTTTGAACGCATCTCTAGGCTCGCCGGCTCCGACGGGCATCGTGACCCCGGCGGGTGCAGTGCTAGGCCCAGGCGGATAAGGTGGGAAGGCCCGTTACACAACCCCACGGCTCCGGTAACGGCTTCGGTAACAGCTTACCGGGCTGGCTCAGGAGCGCGGGTACTGGTCTCTCCGGCCCCGCCACGGCAGTTCCCGGTGTTACCGAGCACCCGGAGTCGTGGAATCAACGTGAAACACATAAGGGAGCAGGAGAGGCTTTGCGCTGTGGATGTAAAGTCTTCCTTGGCTCGGTCTTGTTCTTGAGCAGGAGCACGTGCCAATACACACACACCAGAGCATCGCCTGGCTGCTCCTACCCCAGACACTTGTTCTCAACATACTTGGTAAATACTTACCAGGAGTTGAATCGGTGCACTGCTGCAGATTGTAATACAAAAGGGCACAGTTAGATGTACAGCTCGCTTGCACACACTTCAGAACTTACCGAGTTACATTTGTTCTGGTTTGAAAATCAAAGGAGGCAGGAAAAACAGCATCACAAAAAATATTTTTAATATGTTTTACCAGAACTTTTCACTTTTCCAGTTACATAGAAAAAAAAAAAAAATAAAAATGACAAGTTTGGTACACAGGGGCTAAAACCAACCAGTGTTCTCCCCTGGAACAGATAGATGCTTTCTTCTTATGACCCAACTCCATTTTCTTGGGCTCTTTATAACAAAGAAACAGCTATTTTTTTTCTCCCAAAGCACAGTATTTCTTCAGCAGCAATGGAAATGGGATCACAGCAGCTTAACTTGACCCTTCTATAAAGCTTTGTATAAACGGTAATTTTATGATGACAACAGTGTCCTTGAAAGAAAGAGCTGCAGTCAGACATGGATGAGGATGTGGAATGATCAGGTCATACGCATATGGCACTTGAAACGATAGCTTATTGGAAGGCACCACCACAGCAGTGGCCAGTTGTTCTACCAGATGCCCTAAGAAAGAAATTCTTTCCTTTCTGAAATTTATAAAACTACTGAGGAAAAGAAAAAAAAAAAGATTGTACCCAAAACATGTGCTTTTAAAAAAATATGAACTGTGCTAAGCAACTCTTCAATTTGGTACATTATGTATGTGTATACATATATACATACACACACCAGAAAAGTATGCGTGTTTGCATATATATATATAGAGATGCCTATTTCCCTTTCAACATTTAAGGCTTCAGCAGCTGGTTCTCACATTCAGTAGCTCTCCAGCTTAAGACGACCTCCGTCTCCTTCGCTCACAAAACGCTTTCTGCCCCTACAAGAAAGGAGAAAGTGTGATTTTAGTTTACAGTAGCATTGCTGCTTTGTTCTTAACACAATTATCTAAGAATCTTCTCTTGGTCATACAGTCATAGAACAGTTAGGGTTGGAAAGGACCTTAAGATCATCCAGTTCCACCTGCTATGGGCAGGGACACCTCACATTAAACCATGTCACCCAAGGCTCTGTCCAGCCTGGCCTTGAATGCCGCCAGGGATGGAGCATTCACAACTTCCCTGGACAACCCATTCCAGTGCCTCACCACCCTCAGAGTAAAGAACTTCTTCCTTATATCTAACCTGAACTTCCCCTGTTTCAGTTTGAACCCAGTTCCCCTTGTCCTATCACTATAGTCCCTAATGAAGGCCATCAAATGGAAGATGTGCTCATCCAGCAGTATTAGCTAAGATTCCTGATCACCGATAAATTGCTTAAAATCCATCTGAATCTTGCAGCCAGGTTTATTTGCAAGAAGCTTGTCAAAAATTTCTACTGTCAAGTGCTTTCTACTTTGCTCACATTTGAATGTTGACACTTGCAAAAGATGCTAAGTTTGAAAGTCTGGGAATGGTGAGTTTCTACCTAAAACTGAAGTACATAAGCAAGAAATGTACCCTCCCCCCCCCTCCAGTGCATTACTAATAACTCAAATACAATGAAGCTTTTGTTGCAGTGCTGACTTCCAGCCCTCCCACAGCCCAGACCTGGTCAATACCAAAATACTCATAAACTCAGTTTTCAGCCTGAAGTCCAAATGGAGGCTGGTTTGGGTAAAGACACCAACATTTCAAAATCTGAAGGTACCTCAAACTGTCAGGATAGTTTAACAAGCCCAACAAAACATCAAAATAGGAAAAGATCTAATAAATACTATTCCTGATGCATAAAATTTTGAGTTATAGGTTTAACAACATCTGTTAGAATTTGCATGTATTCCCCACATAAAATGAAACTCAGAAGTGGTATGTGACCAGTAAGGAGGGAACAGAATACTGATCAGTTACACTTCAAACAGTGTTATTTATACTACAGATAAGAAAACAACAAACCAGAAGCACTGCACAAACCACAGGAGAGATAGGAAGGCATCAGGTGCACACAGCTTTTTCTAAATTAAGTGTTCTATACCTTTGACATAAACATTATTAATGGTCTTGTCTTAAAACTTATTCATGCTCTGTTTGGCAAGTTTAAACCAATTTTTAAGCCAATTTTAATTATTTCCTTTCCCCACTATAGCTCACAGTTTTTCACTGTCACCAACATGGATCGTTGTGACACCTGAAGCTTCTGTCTCAGTACTGCACTGATCCCTATCAAGCAGATCAGCAAAACAGAGGAGAAGTAGGCCTTCATCCTCTGGAGAGCACACAGGCCTGCAAGAGACCTTATTGGAGGCATAGTTTCCTCAACTATTTATCCCATAACAGGATAACCATAACACCTTAATAAACTTTTTACCAGCCCAGCCCCCTGGGTCTCTGTCTTCCATAGTTTCCAGTATCAATCTGTAATACTTTGATCATAAGATCCTGCTTTCTATTGCCTACAGTGGGGACAAAAAGTAGTGCCTTCACCCATCTACACTAAAACAAGTACCTTGAAGGGCAGAGGTCTCTCAGTGGTTTGGGGATTATTCCAGCCTGAAAGCATTCCTCTACAAACCGCTCAAGCACAGAATAGGAGTGTGGCACATCCAGGTTGATATCTGGGATTTCACAGTAAACTCGTTCATAGCCCTGCAATGGAAGAATTCAAATAATTATCTGGTTATTCCAGGATTTGATTACACAAATACCCTTTGGCACTCTGAGGATTTATTTTTCAGTATAGGTCCATGGACAGTTTCAAGAAGCCTAAAGCAGAGCAGCTGCAAGGCAGTGGAATACCATGATACTGCACAGCCACCTATGTACATAAAAGCACCAGATGAACTTTTATTGTCTTTACAAGTCAGAAATCCAGACAGTACAGAATGGGTATGTTAGCCTGGCCTGGCCACTGTTGCATGAGTAGTAATACAAGGAAGACAACTTCACTTTTCTTCCATGTAAATAAAGACAATGTGGCCACCAATCTCCACCACCACAGTTTATGCTGTGAGGGGAACACTGGTGACAACCAGAGCTGATTTTATCACTTCCCCCTGCAGTGTGGCTGGGTAAATTCTCACACAAGCCTGCGTGGTACCTGCTTTGCTCTGGGACAGAACAGCTGTCCTGTATTCATACCTAGAAGCATGATTCCAAGTATATGTGTGTATATATATATATATATATATACACACACACTGTTATAACTGATGTTGTAATTAAGTGGGTCCTCACTGAACTACTGTAATTATGAAGAACTGCTGGATAAAAGGGAAAATTGTATTTAAGATTAAGCATTTTACTACAAAATACTACAGCATGTAGAATTACTTGTTATAACCATTTAAGTGCATAAAAGCACTTGAAAAATCTTTGACTGAAGATTCCAATATTCTGTACCTCGCAGTTCCACAGAGAACTGCTGCTTGGAATTCATTTCTTATTTTTCCAGTACAGGGCAAGTATCATACACGTATCAATGACAGACTATTTCTGTGGGATGCAGAACAACCATGGAGAATTTAGAAGTGGCACTCAACCCCAAACAGTACTTTAAAGAAGGTAAAAGCTATACAAAATTTTGGAAGACCTTACCCAAAATTCCCTAAACGCTACACTTACCCTTTTCATTTGGTCCACAGTAATGACAGAAGATTTCCAGAGAGATTTCAGCAAATCCAGTATCATTTTAAACGTCTTTTCCCCAGTTGACTCCAAAACCATTACAACGGCCTAAAACAAACAATGCAAGTGTTAACTAAAAAGAAAGGAGTGGTTCAAGTACATGCTGTGTACAGCATACAAGGTGCAAAAAGGAGTGAGGATGTTGTTACGTGTTTTCTGGGGAGACAAGTCCAGTTGTTCCATACACTCACTATTTCAGTGTATTATTATTTGAAAAGGAAAACTGATGAAAAGTGATTTGGATAAAGATAAAAGGCATGAAAACCCAGAATGAACTAGAGAGAAAAGCACTGCCTTTCTGGCTCTGCACTGAATGATACATTACTATACCCGTATGGTTGCTGCAGTACAGATGGCAATTAATTCTATGAAATTAATTTTGTATCTATGATTCTTTTTGTGTCTGTGACTTAAAGAATTTGTAAATTTACAGATCTGCACAACCCCCCTCAACTAAAAAGATTCTGGGTTTCTATTGGGCAGGAATTTTCTAAAACAAGAAAATGTACTGAAAAAAAGAAGATAAAATTGTAGGTTGTGGGTGCTCAGCTTCCCTGGTAAACAACCAGCTCCTAATTTGGCAGATAAAAGAGTACAAATGGGAACAGCTCCCAGATACAGCAAAGATCTTTCTCTCTTACAGTCTGGTTCTGAAATATCTTGGAGCTTTCACAAATGTACTAGATGGAACAATCCCACCCTAAAAAGGCAGCTCTGCAACTTAACGTGAGCAGGTGAATACGCAGTTGTCCAAAACTAAAAGGAAACAGACACCAAAACAAAGGGGAGGGGGTTGTTGCTGCTGCTCCTCAGCAGAAAATAAACTGATCTCTTCTTTTTTTAGTAATCTGTAATAATCTGAATTCAAGTATTTACCCAACAAATAATTTTACATGTTCCCAGAGTCAGCTGCAGCTTAACTGTTGCACAATGTGCACAACAAACACATACACAAACCATTAACTTTACATTAAACTATTTGGTTATTCAAATAACATCAGAACAAGCAACCTGAGCTTCAGATTCCAGTTAGAATATTTGCATCCCCAAATCCAAACAAAACCAAACCTGTTCATATTACAATTAAAGAGACTCTGATTTCTCCTTACTTCATATACAAGTTCATGGTGAAAATGGGGTACTTCCAGTTCCTGAAGGCAACGTTCAGCTTCCAATACATCTCCAGAAAGCAGATATTCTTTCAGCAACATATCAATCTATTGGATTTTAAAACAAACATAACAACCAACTCTAATCAGATGTAAAATGTAAAAGCTGTCAACTGCTCCAATACTCTACAACCAGCTCAGCAGCAGGTCAGTGCCTGAAACTTGCTGCTAGTGTTTATATAAGTGTGATTAAATTCCGATGTTAATTAATTTGAGACATTATCAGCAACCTGAAACATGGTGTAAGCGAAATACCTATCCATAGAGTTAATACAGCATACAAGCACCAGAACCATTGCTTTGTAAGATGCATATCACCATAAAAGGTTAATATGGGAGCAATTAAGTTTATCTTTTCCCCTGAACTCCTCCTCCTATAATCTGTTAACACTCACAACCCAGAAACTGTAACACAACCTTTTCCTTTAAACCTGCCTATTTCATAGCATGGATCTCTAAACATTCCCATTTCTTCCTCTCTCTTTTTCATTTATTACTGTGCTTTTAATCCATGATGCCAAATAATAATAACAGTCTATCAAGTTTAGCCAGTTTCATCCTGGCTCTTGTAATTATTTCACCATTTTATATTAAAAGCTCTTAAAAAGCTAAGTGCTTAAAAGTTTTGCTTAAAGCAAAAACAAATGTGTACTTGCAATTGTACCAGCATGTTCTCACCACTGATGAACATTACAAAATCAGCTTAATGCCTGCATCAGGTTTTAAAAAGTACCTTATATAAATAAATTACAAGTCTTCAAAAACAAAACAAAAAAAAAAACCAAAAACCCAAACCCAACACTCAAGACATCATTTTGCTGCAGGATATGCTTAATGTCTTCATCCCAAACAAGAGAGGCTTAGACAGAGAGTAAATTCCAGAAAGGATTTTGTAGAAGCAGTTACCTCTTTAATCAGGTGTTTCACAGATTGTTGCCCACCTCCTGACCCCCACACGCTGTCTATACGCTTTCCACCCTTGGTCATGCTCAGCAACACAGTAGCTCGGTCCAATGCAGCTCTAGAAAGCAAAGTTAGTTTGAAAAAGTTATTGCAGAGCTTCATTAAAAGGCATCTCTAACTCCCTCCACTGCCATTCCACTTTGGGCAAAGTGACCAGATCCCTGGTAAAGAGTTAGGGTTAGCAAATCCACACAAACATCTGGATCAAGCAGCCAGCAAGCCAGCTCCCCACGTTCTGTCACCTTTTTGGTTATACCATGCTGCGGTCAGGAAACAATCCTGTGATAGCAACAGATCTGAATCATCAATACAGAATCTGAAGCATCCTCACAAGAACTTAGTATGTTCTATTCAGAGGTGGATTGCATCCAGGCTCCTCCAAGAATGTGGCTTGGCATGTGTATCTCAAAAGAGGTTTGAGATGCTTGTCTACTGAAATACTGTTTTCTCTTTGGGTCTAAAGAATTATGAAACCTTGACAACTTAAGCCAAAACAGTACTTCAGAAAGCAAATATGTAGTTGCAAAGAGGTGGCCTGAACTAGGGAAGCCTGCCAGTTCATTGAGAAAAGAATGAAAAAGGTGAAAAAAAGAAGTTTCAGACCCAGTTAAGCACTATCCAGCTAATGAAGGAACAGTTATCCCAATCCTCATAGTGGGGGCTGGCCAATAACAGTAACACTATTCACCAAGATTTAACAAGCAGAAGAGACTGGCCAAGAAATAGCAAAGGCAGCAAAGCATCCCAACGTAGGCAGTATTCAGGCTATGGACCTTCAAAGTGCAGGAGACACTTGTAGAACTGTCAATTTCCACCCCTTGAACCCTCAAGTTAGGTAGCTAAGCATTTCCCTTCCTTACAGAAGTACCCAACCATAAACATTGCTAATGGCACTTCCAGAAGCTAAAGGAGTTCAACAACTTTATAATCAAGCTTGAAACATACACTTATGGGGGGCAAATAATAAACCATGACTAAGCATTAAAATGTTCCTTTTTTGCCAGAGACTGCTCCCTCAGCTTCCCACCCTGACATAGAAAACAATTACATGGAAAACAATTATATTTCTTGAAAAATAAATAAAGCATTACAGAGAATGTCTGGGAAAGCACTGCATGTGCTTCTAATTCAAACCTTTATAAGGCAAAACAGTTAATGCCTTGTGTATTTTCACAACATATTTACAGCAGCTGTCCTGATGCTATATTTACCCATTAATCACATTAAAGCTTCTTCTAAAGACAAAACCTTCTATAATCACTTATTGTTTCAGCTTTTCTTTTTCCACCCTCAAACATGAGCTGGACAACAAGCCTGACAAACTGAACTCAAATGTATTCATACATGTTTGAGGTACTTTCAGTATTTCTCCTCTGACCCAAATCACCCTAGATTTTGGTGGTGTTCTTGTTGCAGACTTTGTGGGTTTCTTTTCTTAAGTTTAAAAATAAGAAGTCATAGTGAGCTACTTCATTTATCCTGAAGTCCTAAATTCCTCATCAGCATCTCTGGTATTTGGAATAGAAAACTGTAGCTATATAGAAAGCAAAAAAGTTACCGAGCTTGGACGCAATCCACAGTGCCTTTGTAGCCATCTATGTAGGTATTGCTTAGAATCCCATCTCCAACAGCTCTAGCAATAAACTGGCCCACCAACTGCAACACAACAGAAGCAGTTTTTATTAGATGTTGAATTTCAAAGTAGCTCTAGAGTAGACAATTACAAATCTGAAACCCAAGCATGTTAAGTGAACCATCTCAAAGCAAAAGCTCAGCCTGAGAAATTAGCAAGGGATTATAAACAGTAAGAAAATCCAGAAGTATTATTCAAACTCGAATCTGTTTCAGTTCTCTTGATTAATTTTAACAACATTTTAGAAGAAAAAGCTTTTGACTACAAGCATAGAACTTTTCAAATGTACCTGTGGTGCCCTGGGAGAATCCAACACCAATTCAGGTAGTTCTTTAAGCAATCTATCAAACGACTTTTCCACATCAGTTTTGCTTACTACTGTCCCACAAAGGTCGGTGATAAGCTTAGATGTCATTTCCCTGTGACTAGCCTTCCCCTCTAATGCCAGGGAGACAGCCAGCACTGGCACACTATATTTCATTTCACCAAGATTTAAATCCTTCAGCATCTCCTAAGGAAGATTTGAAAAACAAAGATGATTAATATATTATATCAACTTATAAATACAAGCATCTAAATATCTATGTATATTATGTATTTACATATATGCTTCTGCTCACATAATATAACTACTGAGGTGTTCTATTGCACAGTTCTTGCCAACATCTCTATACGCTCGTTTACAGCTAACAGAGTAAAGCAGTTAGCAGCTAGATAAAGAAACAAAAAGGCAGTGCACATACCGAAACTTCATTAGTATCTCCATGTTCAAAATACTCCTGTATGATTGGTGTCAAAGTTTTTTCAAATGCTCTTTCATCGAGAGGTAAAACTACAGTTTCATAGACACAGTTCTCCTGTTTTAAAAGACAACAAAAGCACATAGTCCTCTTGTAAGCAGTACTGTCGCTTCAAAATGTATCTTCTAAATTCTTAATGCTTTATTAGCCTTCGTAGTCAGTATTCTGCCAGAAAACATCAGATTATGTCTCTACCGTTAAAGTCTGGAAGATGATAGCAAAATGTCATGCTTTTAATATTTTGAATATACTGTTACCTGAATTCAACTGAAAGGCTGAATTTGCTGTTAAACAATGGTAAACACTCCAAACTCTGTTCCTAGGATCCTGCTGACACCACATGAACACAGAGTGCTTACGTACCAAAGGGAGAACAACAGAAACTCCTGTCCAAGCCCAGCACAAGACTGAGCTGTCAGCACCTTTCCCTGCAAGTGGCACTCCAGTCCCTGACAGCAAGCCTGCCTGTTCCCTCTTCCCTAGTGACTGTGTGACCAGGCGGGTGATAGCATGTACAATTCAGAGAAAAGGAATTTTCAGAATATTTGTGAGCAAAGACATTCCCTAAGGGGAAAAAAGAATCACACAGCAACTGCCTCCTGTATGATCTGGTCCTGCAGAGTTCTAGCATGAGCAGATTTCCATGCTGTAACTCAGTTCTCTGCTCCTCACAGACTACAGAAGTAACACTTACAGCAGTACTACAGATCACAGAAGTCTGAACAAAGCAGCTTTCCATGATCAAGAAGTATAGCTTAAGTCCAAAAGCCTATCCTTCCATCACATCAGTCTGTTTATACAACCTTAAAAAAGCTCAGCATACAGAAGTTCAATGGAATATTGATTCTTCATTAAACTTTCTTTTATGGACTCATCAGCTTCATTTCTCTTAGCTATCTGTCTTAATGTACAGCACTGAACTGTAGGGGAAAAAATAGTACTGGAATGTTTTGACATTCTCAAATACCACCCTCTCAGCAGCTATGGCTACAGCCTCTGCTCAAAGGACACCACCATCACTCTGTTTACGTTACAGAGAATTTACTCATGGTCTGACAATTGTATTGATCTTAGATACTTCAGTAACCTGTGTTGGTAATCAGTGTTTCCTCTGCGATTTCATGTTATAAAGCACCCTTTGCCCAATGAGCTTTACTTCACTCCCCTCCTTCTGCCCCCCAGTAACATCACTGTAAGGTACAATCTTCCAAAACATACCCTACATAGAATCATAGAATAGTTAGGGTTGGAAAGGACCTTGTAAACAAAATATCCAGGCTATCAACTTTGCACCACTTTGAAGTGTTTATACCAAGCAGATACAAAACATTGGGACAGTTGGGAATACCAGGAAGAGAAAAAAAATCTATAAAGGATACTGTCCCTTACTATACCCCTGACTTGACTCACTCTGTGTTGCATTTTTAATGTGGTGCCTGTTTGCAACAGAGTACAGCACTGCAACATGCACCTCTTTGAGAACCAGAGTGAAAACAACACCTAGGAAAAGGCTGCTGGCTAATCAGGCAAAGAAAGAGGGTTTGTGGGGTAAGATTTGTGAGTATTACACCATGACACTTCTACACCAGCTGTCTTTAACTAGACATGATCCACTCCTGAACATAAAACAAGCATTTAGTACAGCCAGGGTGACATGCAAGTAACTCACAAGGTCAAAATGCCATTAATATAAGCATGAGAGCAACTGAAACCAATAAAGGAAATAAAAAACAACACTGCAAAGAAATTATTTGCCTACCTGGTCATCATCATAATTAGGATCCTTAATATCTACTTCTTCCACATCATACACTTGACCTGGCGTTCCCCAAACTCCTTTACCACCTGCTCCACCTGGGAAAATATGTGACAGTAAGCAAGGACCACCAGCTTACAAAGCATACTTCTGAGTTCAACACAACATTCCTTCACTTAAGAGTGATGTATATACACTGATAAGTGTGCTTTTATCACATGTTCCCACTTCAGCAACTACTTTCCATTATGATACTAGAAGCAGTATAAAACCACACAAGAATTGCTAAAGGCTGAACTCTGTACCTTCAAATATAACCATGCTTTAAGGTTGCATTAATTGCCTTATGAACCACCAACAGTTCAAGTTTGCATGTTAAATTTGTGAAGAGAGAAGTTAATAGATGATACACATGCCAAATTTTCTGATAAAAATGCCACCTATTATTGGCTTCTACCACCACCTACTATCTAACATAAAGAACCAAACACCTGCACAGGGACAATGGGTTATGAAAATGATTCCCAGTAGAAAAATAACACTATGTTTTGGACAGAATCTTTAGCATGTTACTCTCTTTGCTAAGCTACACCAACCTTTCTTTGGTAGACCTCTTCCCTTTCCAGACCGGGATCTCCTGTCCAGGAGTTTTCCCTTTGGGCTTGTTGGTGCAGCTCCAACCTTCAGGGTCTCTCCATTGTCACTAACAGAGTCTCCTCTCCCAGAATCTCTGGAAGAATTTTTCCTCAAGCGTCTCTTTGCTTTAGCATTTATTTTGGCCTCAGTAATTGAAGTTGCAGGAATCCAGTTTCCATTGATTTCAGTCTTTCGTTCCTCAGACCCACCATTTTCTTCATCACCGGAAAACGGAGCATCACTTAGATTCTCAAGTTCTTAAAAAGGAGACAGAGCAAAAAGAATCTGATACAAACAATTTTATGTTAGAACACCAAAACACGCTACATTTAAAATGGATTACAACATTAAACAGAGCTCTTATTTCCAACAGCGTTAAGGCAAATAATGCTAGCTTTGAAGTATGTCTACACATCACAGTCATAAGGAGTTCCTTATTCCCCCACACAAACCATCCACAATCTAAACAGAACATATGTCAAGAGTTGGAAAGCAAATGAAGAAACCATTTATAAACAGGTAAACCACAGAAAACCCCACCCTTGTTAGACAAAAACTATCAGAAGTCCTCAGTGCAGAAGCTCCAAGTGCCTAATTCTTACTCCACCCACTCAGCTTGATTTAGACACAAACAAAACTGCCAATAGAGTAAGCTCTGTAAGAAGTCAGTAATGTTAACAGACTAGTCAACACCCTGAAATTCACCTCCTAAATCATCAACCAACATTCTCCCCGTTGAGGAAATTTCAAATACAGTTCAATAGCTGGTAAAGCAGTAATTTAGACTTACAAGAATATGAAACCATCACTACTTCTTTTTTTTTTTTTTTTTTTTTTGTGTTTAAAGTTAGAAAAAAAAAAAGC